>BRDA01003385.1:13568-33714 GCA_036984385.1 Crenuchus spilurus
AAAAAAAAAAAACAAAAAAAAAAACAAAAACAAAAAAAAAAAAAAAAAACCCACACACCCCACTCTGGTTGCAACAGTGTGACAGAATGGCAACAGTGAAAGGGTGTGTGTGTGCGCATGTGTTTATGTGCATGTGTTGAGTATAGATAAAACAGTGACAGAATGAAGGAAACACAGTCAGACTGATAACTTTGCACTGATAGACACAAAAAATGCCAGAAAGTCCATGTGTGACAGTAAAAGATCTATTAATTTTAACTTGAAGGAAATTCTCTTTAATGCTGGGTGATATGGACATGCCACAATTTTAACCGGCATTGGTGAAAATACTGCAGATAATACACTGATAATGTCATTTTGTCGACACCTTGTGAAGAACCTTTTTTTTTAATGAACCATAAGACAAATAAGTGTTTATTAACAGTAAAGTATTCTGGGTAGCTCTGCACCTCAGTACTTCAGCACTTAAGACCAAATTTCTGTGACCCTCAGGACCCCCACAGAGCAGGTATTATTTGGGTGGTGATCATTGTCAGCAGTGCAGTGACACTGATGTGGTGGTGGTGTGCTGTGCTGGTATGAGTGGATCAGAAACAGCAGAGCTGCTGTGGATCTGAAATGTCCACTTAGCTATGTTAGCTCAATGTCCACTCTTTTAGATACAATAACATGCAAAAATGTGGGCACCCTGTTAAAATGGCATAATTTAATTAAAAAAAATTAAGATCAAGATTAATCATTACAGAGGAAAAAAATGACCAAATGTGACCCAATTCCATTTGAAAAAAAAATAAACTGAAAAGAATAAATAAATAAAGAACTAAAATAACGTGATTATCACTTTTGCCTTGTGACATGGTGCTCCATCGTGCTGGAAATAGCTGTTCATCTCCTAATTGATACCATTCCTTATTTATGGCAGTGTTCTTAGGCAAAATTTTGAGCAAACCCACACATGTGGATGAGAAGCAACCCCACACATGAATGGTCTCAAGATGCTTTACTGTTGGCATGACACAGGACTCATGGCAGCACTCATGTTTTCTCTGATGAAGCCCCCTTCAGACTGTTTGGGACATCTGGAATGATGATTTTCCAGAGAAGAACACGTGAGCGCTACCATGAGTCCTGTGTCATGCAAACACTATGACTGTTTTTCATGTATAAGCTTGCTTCTCATCCACAGGAGCAGGTTCACTCAAAGCTTTGCCTAAGAACACTGCCATGAATAATGAATAGCATCAAAACATCCTCCAAGAGCAACTTCTCCCAACAATCCAGGAGTAGTTTGGAGATGAACAGCTATTTCCAGAATGATGGAGCAGCATGTCACAAGGCAAAAGTGAAAATCAAGTGGTTTGGTCAACAAAACATTGAAATGTTGAGCCCATGGCCAGGAAACTCCCCACATCTCAATCCCATTGAGAACCTGTGCTCAGTCCTGAAAAAGAGGGCAGACAAACAAAAACCCAGAAACTCTGATCAACTCCAAGCACTGATTAGGAAAGAATGGGTTGCCATCACTCAAGATTTTACCCAGAAGCGGATATTGGGGCAGCCATGGCCTAGTGGTAAGGATCTGGTCTTGTGACCAGAAGGTTGCTGGTTCGATCCCCAGACAGGACATGACTGAAGTGCCCTTGAACAAGGCACCTAACCCCCTAACTGCTCCCCGGGCGCCGGTGGATAAGGGCTGCCCACTGCTTCGGGCACAAATTCTAGTGTGTGTGTGTTTCACTGCACGAATGGGTTAAATGCGGAGGTCAAATTCCGTTATGTGAAAAATCACGTTGGCTAAATGGGTTGATCTTAATCTTAATATCCAGCTTGCCGAGGTGACGTGCAGAAGTCTTAAACAAGTCTTTATTTAAACTGGATGTATTTGTTAATAAAAGAATGCTTATAATTGTCCTTCATAAACATCTGACAAAATGTTCTGAAAAAACTGAGGCAGCAAACTTTGTGAAAACCAAAAATGCCATTCTCAGAGCTTTTGGCCACAACTGTTCTACCCCACAGGAAGAAATACACAGCTAACATGACAACACATGCGAGTGTGTGCCAATTTCTTCTGCTTATATCAGCCATATAGTTGGCACTTAAATCTACATTTATTTAGCAGTTTCAATAGCACTCTTAAAATACACAAACACACTCACCTGTAGTGGAGCTGACATCCAATCCTCTCAGGAGGCACTGTACGGCTGCGTTCCATTTCTCCGCCTCAGCTCGGCTTTCAGCAAGGAATGCTCTGACCTGTCTGCGGCGAGAAACTCCCTTCCTGCGTCGCCCTGCAGGGTACCAGTACAGCAGTAGCAGTGGTGGGGCTGGCGCCCGTGGACAGCTGCACCCAGCCAGCTCCGCCAGAGGCAGCAGCAGCCTAGAATCCTTCCCCGGGCGCGGGGAGAGCCGCTGGACGTGAACGTGTGTCGGGGTGAGGGTGAGGGCGTAGCTGGACGAGGCTGGGCTGGGAGGCAGAGACACTCCTGGACTGCTGGGGCAGCTGTTACTGTTACTGCTGCTCCCACTGCCTCCTCCACCACCTCCTCCTCCTGTACTCCAGCCTCCAAACTGACCATGCAGAAGGGCCTCCTGAGCCAGTCCAGTAGACAAAGTTGGAGATGGGGATGGAGATGGGCTCCGCGGCCCTGGGGAGCGCATTTTCACAGCAGGAGATAGTATGTGGGGTCAGCAGAGAGCAGAGGAATGGTTCATGCAGAAAGCTTTGGCACAGAGTCTCAAAAGGACTCTGGACTCTGTTTTAAGATGACTGATTTGATGCCTGGACAGAAGAACAAGTAGGGACTCCAGAGAGGTTCAGAATGTTCTTCCCAGTGTAGTTGATGTCTGGACGGAAGGACAGGTCAAGAACAAAGATTTTGAGGTATTGGATGGGTGTTTCTTTTTAAGTGATGAGTTTTAAACTCCACTAAACAAGCTGTCAAATGATCTCACTGGACACAAAGCAGGTAGATTACCTAGATAGTATTTTGTTGCTCAGAAAACAACTAAAAAGTCAGGTATATATATATCCCTGATAGTGTTAAAGTTTTTTTGTTCTTAGTGCTTTTTGCTTGAAGCAACAATATTTAATCTTCTTAAAAAACATCTGTTCCAACATCAAAAAAGATGCACACAATGCATTAAGAGTCTGTAATCCTAAAATACTTCAGTCCAGGCAGCTAAAGTTCACATTAATGTGTGTGAACTCAATTCAAAAAGAAACAAAATTCAGTGTCACACACTAGATATGTGACGTTCACTTTTACTGACACAGCCAAACGTGAACTAAAGTGCTTTCCTCAGAGTCTTGTCACTCTGAACGTATTGGCAAAAACGTATTGGAAAATAATTGTCAGACATTAAAAAAAGTGACTAGCAGTTGTGCAAGCTATAAATAAAAGAGCTCATTTATAATCACCTTCATAAAGTCTTATTAGTGTTGCTTAAAATAATTACAAAACAGTGTAGATAGCCCACATGTGCTCTGCAGCACCCACACCTGAGGTCAGAAAATGCAAAACCGAGTCAAAGTAAACACCACTTATGGTTTAAATGATCTCAAACCTGTGAAAACAATTCAGCAAAAAGAGCCAGAAGCTTCTGTAATGCCCAACATGTAAGGTTTTTCTGTCCACTTTAAACAACTTCCCTTCAAAATGTCAGGCAAGGAGGTGATGGATGTTGTGTTGTGTCTCAGTCTGAGAACGTAACTTATGGGCTACATTCTGCCCTTAATCATCCAATAGATACATGCCACAAGATCCAAGACTTGTAATCCATTGACGTTCCAGTGTTCTTCAAAATCTGCAGAACAATTTGTCCAAAAAAAAATTAAAATAAATAAAGAGACCAATGCAGATCCAGAAGAGCACAGAGGGATTACATGAGTGAGAGCATTATGTCACAATGTTTCTGCTTTGTAATCCCTCTTTTTTGTTGTTTTAGGCTTAGGTATGCCTCCAAACATGCACGGCCCTGTAGAAAGAAAAAAACTATTATGATCTTATTTCCTGAAAAAATACAAGTGCCCTATTCAACAGAAAAGGTCTTATTGTTTACAATCGCAGGTAAATTTATCAAAATGACCCTTGATCCACCATCAGTTTCTGAAAAACAACCACTTATCAGTCTGCAAAAATGTCAGCAATATAATGGGTAACAGTTGTTTCTCAAGACAAACTGTGAAGCAACCATTTGGTGGGGGTTGAGTGGATGAGATTACAGCCCAAATACAAAGTTCATTGTTCTAAATGGCAGTAAGCAGAAGTGCAAGCAGAGGCGACTGTGGTTGAGAGTGTGACAATCCACGCATGACACACACTCACAATGTTTCGGTGACAAGTTAGTCCAAAAAAGCTGACTGCTACACTCATCTAGCATCTGCCCATCTGTGGCTAAAACAGTTCCCACTGTGAGCAGGGCTGGATGGACAATGTCCAGATATTCAACGTAATCTCTTTCACAATTTGTGCCCTGTAGTCCACTGTTTGCAAAGATTAAAGAATAAGAAGAAAGCACAGATTTGGAGTCTAAACCTGGGGCAGCACTGACACACAGCACATCCAATCCTCTTAAAGTCCAAATTTCACTGCAAAGCTACAATCAGCAGTACATGTATGAGATCAGAACTCTGTTGGTTCCTGCACCTCTTGTGTTCCAGATATTGAGGGTGTGGACACCGTTTGAAAAATCTCTCACAATGACTACACACCACCAGGAAAGTGTGTATTCTTTAATGCTTTTACTCAAACAGCCCTTACAGCTGGTGAGGTGGAAATCCTGTCACATATGTACAGTGCCACATAAAAAAACAGAATATCATGAAAAAGCTTTAAAAAAAGTTAAGTAATTTACGTTCATATTTCAAGCCTTTGTTTTTGTTTTAATGTTCAACAGAGTGGCTCATGAAAATTAGAAATTCAGAATCTCACATTATTAGAATCTTTCATTTGGACTTTGAGTAAATTACTATTCAAGCAGTATCAAAGAAAAGGCTCAATAGGTCAATTTTCATGTAATGAATATAAAAAACACTTGCTCTAGTAATTCCTAATACGTTAGAAATTTGCCCTGAGGTCAGAGCTGTTTTCTTATCAAGCCATAAAAAGGACAAACCAAGGAGAAACAAGTTATAAGCTATAAAAAGAAAGATACCAATATTCTGAGCCTTGACAGAACATGCAGCTAAAAGGACCCCTTTCTCTACGTAAAAATAACCTCACATAGTCAGTGTCACTTAAATGAAGTGAGTAAACAATGAAAATAGCTCACCTAACTCATTCAAGAAGAAGAGTAAAGACAGTTTAACAGAGCAATATGTGGAACATCACAGCAAAGCTCTTCTAAACACAGAAACTCAGTTTTGTGTCTTTTGACATAAAAGCTGAATTAGGGGAGTGTTAGCACAGCTCATAGCAATGTTACCCTGACATTAACCAGGTCTTATAAACATCACACAGATACACAAAATTATGTCAAAAATATGGTTCATTTAACACAAGCAAACGACTTTATAACATACAATGTTAAGAGTATTAAATGTGAAGGAGTAGCGGGCTAGCCTGTTAGCTTTACTAATTAGGCCAAATACGACAAAGTATAAACACAATCTGAGAAAACATTTACACGCGATAAGATACAGATAACAATCCGCCGCTGGGCATGTAATCTGCTCTGGCAATGACATTAAATACAGAAATGTGTTCAGAGAAAACTGACAAGAGTTATTCTGCTTTACAGCTCCGTCAACTACAACAAACTGAGACTTTCTGTGTTAAAAGACAACTGCCAAAGCTCTGCTTTGTTCATTTAAATTACAAAGGTACATAATATATGCAGCGTCAGCTAGTTAAGGTTATAATTATAAATGTAAATGCGAAGAAGGTTTAAAAGCTCATAAATAACACATAACTCGCCTCATATTTGTGTCCGATGAGCTTCTGTCTCCGCTGAGTTCAGACAGGAAGTCTGCTCCAACCGGTGGGCGGCGCTTTTTATTTGATTGACAGAAGCCGGAGCTAATAGCTAGCGCACGGAGGACACCTCCTTAACATCTTGTACCTGACGCAGTGTTTGCGGAATAGCGTTTAGTAATATGAATAAAAATACCAATATCGTGTAACCACAGTTTATATAAATTGTGGAATATTTTTTTCAAACACTCAGATTTCAGTTGTTCATTGTTTTAGCTGAGAAAATATATTTTCTTTCCGTAAATATTACCTTTCACCTAAAATCTACGCCAATGAGCTACAAACATCGTGGAAGGTGTCACGTGATTGACATTGAAGTGTGTCCATTCACGGAGTTGGAAACAGATTAAGTGGGCGGGACCCACTTGCGGGGCGGAGTCTTGCGTCCATCTTTAATGTCCAGCACTGAGGAGACTGACGAGAAGAAAAAAAAACAGTGCTAATTGAGTTTTGGGAGATTTCGGTCGAGGCTTTATATATATACACGAATATCGCACATATTTGCAGAAATAAGGTACAGGAGGAGCGCGCTTTTAACATAAGTAGAGCTTAAATATGTGTGTTTATGTGTTGTAGTGAGCAAGCTAGCTCAGTTAGCATTAGTGTTAACTAAACCCTTCAGACAGTGTAGCTTTAGCCGGGCGCGTTCCAATACGCGCACTTGCGTTCTAACTACGGGGTCTAAGCCCTAATTGTTCGCTTGTGCACTAATGACAACACAGCTCGTGTATACTTCTAACGTGTGTTAGAACATTTAGTTCGTCTGTAGAAATTAGGCAACTTGGATTTTAAGTGTTCCAACTAATAACATATGTTTGTTCATGTTGTTACGTTTAATTATTGCTCGTACTTTTTAAGCATTGCTCGTACTTTTTATTCTGCAAGCTGTGGAACTCGTACGTATAATTCATGAAGCTACAGAATTTAATTTTAAGTAGAACTAGTATTCTGACTTAACATTTATAATTCAGTACAGAAAGGCTTTGGCACGTGTGTTCTAGAACACTTATGTTCAAATCGGAACTTGATGTTCTGATCAATAGGTTTGTAATCGCGTGCTAAGCGTTCTTATTAGAACACACTCGCACATATTGGAACGCGCCCTTAGCTTCACAGCGAGATAACCATTAGCCTTACGTTCATTACTACACATTGCGATTAAAATACAGATTGTATGCATTTATTAAACATCGTTTAAGTTACAAACTACGCAGATCTGTGTGGTCTTTGCTCGAGTCGCAGTGGAGTCACAGATGCTGGTTTAGCCGCTAGCCAGTCAGCGTACAGGGATTCAGAGCTATGCTAAGCTACATGGCTAACGTAAACATGCTAAGCTAATATGTGTTAGGCACACTGGGGAATATGACAGCACACACCCGCACTTTTTGGTCGTTCGTCTAAACCTGGATAAAGTAACTGAAGATATGATCTGGCATGATTGAGTGCAAAACAGTTTAATCACTAGAGCACCACTGGCTTTGTTTACTGAGCAAGTTATGAACCCACTGCACGTTAGAGATCAAGTTAATGCATTTATGCTTTAAAGTGAGGATTGCATTTGTAAAAACATAAGCTTTCGTGTGTGTAGCAGAACTGTAGTTCAGTTCAATTGCTATTAGCTGCACTAAAACATTTCTTCTACTTTATCCAGTGACAGGAGGTATGAAGACAGTATCATAGCGAAGCCATGGCTGACAAGAGAAAACTCCAAGGTAGTATAGAATTCAAAACATTTACATAATGGAACTGTCTGATTATTTTCCTAATGGCTTGTACTGACTGGCAGGGAGTCCTATCTGAACCCTTTTTGTGATCTTTCCATGTACGTAAAACAGGTGAAATAGATCGGTGCTTGAAAAAAGTTGCAGAAGGTGTGGAACAGTTTGAAGACATTTGGCAAAAGGTGAGAGAGAGAATAAATTTTTCATAATTTAATTCAAAAAGGTAAACTGCCATATTTTATATACAGTACATTACACCTACAGTGACATGTTTTAAGGTTGAGTTTGAGTAAATTACTATTCAAACAGTATTGGTGTTAAAATACAAAGGCTTGAAATATGTTGCACACAATAAATATAAAACATGACCATTCACCTTAATATGTTCAATGGCATAATTTTTGAGATGCATGAAGTTTATCTGCATTAAACAATGTGTGTGAACAATAAATGTTGCAATTATTGTATCAGGAATTTTGAAGGTGACATGTTGATGTAATTTACAGCTTCACAATGCAGCAAATGCCAATCAGAAGGAGAAATATGAGGCTGATCTCAAGAAAGAGATTAAAAAGCTCCAGGTGAGAGTAGAAATAGTGTCTCTGTCTGTGAGATGGAAATTGACTTCTCTTGGTTGGATAACAGTATTTTGTTCAACACACGTGCTCTTCATACATTTGACAGCTTCAGCTGAACATATGAAAAGCTTACTAGCATCTTCTGGATTAAACATTGCTGTCTGTTTTCTCAGTGACTTAACCGTGTCCCAAACATTTCTTATTTCTGTAGCGACAACGAGACCAGATTAAGACGTGGGTGGCATCAAATGAGATCAAAGACAAACGGCAGCTAGTGGAAAACCGAAAACTTGTCGAAACTGTAAGAAATAATTTCTAAGTGTCCATAAAATATATAAAAAGCCCTCTGTTTTTGACAGTAATTGTAGTGCTTGTTAAAGATAAACACACCTTATTAACCAAACATTCTTAAGAACAAATGTATTTTTATTTTGAAAAACTCTTAATGAACTTCATAAAAGATAAAAAAAACTTCCTAAAAATTGACATTCAACAATGTTTTCTTATTCTTATTTTTTTTCCAGTTTTCAAGGATGATGGGCTCAATCTTTATAAGAGCAAACTTTTTTTTTTTTTTTTTTTTTTTTTTTTTTTTTTTTTTTTTTTTTTAAGGATTTTTCCTTGAGAACAAATAAAAAAAAATTATTAGGAAAATATTAGTGAATGTGGCCCCATTGACAATAGTGACGTTGTACAATGACAATGTATTAGCATTATGAATATGTCTAAAGAATTTTCGCTTGATGGTATACAGCCATGGTGTTCACAGGTATTGTCTTAACATCCTTTTTGTCTTGTCCCCTTTCAGCAAATGGAGCGGTTCAAAGTGGTCGAGCGAGAGACCAAGACAAAGGCATACTCTAAAGAAGGGCTTGGCTTGGCCCAGAAGGTGGACCCAGCACAGAAGGAGAAGGAGGAGACAGAGCAGTGGCTTACGGTAACTTGTTACTACCAGTTTACTTCCAGTCAGTGACATGTTGCAAGTAGAGTATAAATATATGGTGTTTTTGTTCTCTTTTTCATTTTAGAACACAATAGACACACTAAACATGCAGGTGGACCAGTTTGAGAGTGAAGTGGAGTCTCTTTCTGTTCAAACAAGAAAGAAAAAGGGAGATAAGGAGGTATTCTCTTCCTCTTTCTTATCCCGTCACTTTGTTGGTTAATGTGGTTTTAGCTGGTAATGTCCTTTGCTGTCCTCCACCCGGCAGCTGCTTGTAATACACTAAATTACTGATGTGTTATTATTCCATCCAGTTAACATGACTGTACATGTTTAATTTAATACCATCATATGGCCTCTAACTCTAGATAAATCAAGAAAACAAGGTTCACTTGACATTAGAGGATGTGGTGCGAATCTTTGTGTTCTTCAGAAGCAGGATCGTATTGAGGAGCTGAAGAGGTTGATTGAGAGACACCGCTACCATATTCGGATGCTAGAGACCATCCTGAGGATGCTGGACAATGACTCTGTGCAGGTGGAGGCTATCCATAAGATCAAAGATGATGTGGAGTACTACATTGACTCCTCTCAGGACCCTGACTTTGAGGAGAATGAGTTTATCTATGATGACCTGGACCTGGAGGATATACGTAAGTCTGTTTAGAGTGGTATTGTTGTATATCAGAACCTGGACTGAAAACTGTAGTTCTCCTGTTTAAATGGGGTTTTGAGATTGGTCCAACTGAATATCAACAACTTCCCCTTCTTTGTCTAGCGCCATCTTTGATGGCCACCTCCCCTCAAGGACACAATGATGAGGAGATGTTTCTCCAGTCCAGTAGCACTCCCACCTCCACCACCTCATCTTCGCCCATCCCTCCATCTCCAGCCGCGGGCACCACTGTAAGCCTTTTTGCTCCCCACTTTAAGGTTTATTTCTAGATAGCAGTGAGAAATGTTATCAGTTTTTCACCAATTGAAGCATGATGTGCCATATAATATGCATTTAATACTTAACCTTGGATAAGCACAGTCTGACTTGTGTTTGTGTGTGTTCTGATCAGGAGAACTCTGAAGAGGAAAAGAAAAGGGGGCGATCTACAGACAGTGAAGTGAGTCAGGTAGGACCTGGTCACAACTAACACACCACATTATTTACATATTGACTGTATTACCATGCATTTACCCTTATTTACTTCTCTCTGATGATTTCCCCCTCTTCAGTCTCCGGTGAAGAATGGAAATCCTTCTCTCTCCTCCTTCTCCTCATCCACCTCCTCAGGGTTTTCTTCATCCTCTTCCCTTATCTCCATGGCTACTGTTGTTGGTGGTGGCACAACAGCAGTCACTGTGGGTGGTGGCCTCCTGGGAAGCTTCAGTAGTGCTGTGCAGCAGCACCCTCCGCAGTCGCAGCAGCAGGCACAGGCCAAGCTCTCATCCTCCTCTGGGCCGTCCAACAATGCCCCCAGCCCACCCAGTCATCCCAGCTTGCCTGCCTCAACTGTTCCCTCTTTGCCCAGCTCTAGCACCCCAGCCACTTCCAGCTCACAGTCCCAGGCCTCCACAGTGCCCAGCACAATCGGATCAGGTCTGAGTCTGGGTTTGGGATTAGGCCTGGCAAAAGGGGGTGTAACTGTGACTAGCAGTAGCAACAGCAACAGTGGTGTGTCTCAAATGACTGGGCTCGGCTTGGCAGGGATGCCCAGTTCACTTAACACCATGGCAGGTCTTCTGTCTGGCTCAACACCCACACCGTACGCCCAGGCAGCGGCAGGTGGTACCTCAAGCAGTGCCCCTGGTGGACCCGTGGGGAACAGTAGCAGCAGTGTGAGTGCAGTGGCATCAACAGGAGGGACAGGAACAAGTGCAGGTGCACCCACCAACGGCACAGGAGTGGGATTGGGTCTTTTGGGCTCCAGTCCTGGGCATGGAGGTCTCAGTGGGGGTATTCTTAGTCTGGTTCCTGGGCAGACACCACTCCAAGGGCCTGCGCAGGTACCCATGAGCCCTGTGGGCACAGTGCCAGGAGTGTCAGTGGGTGTAGGGGTGTCAGGAAATGGAGGCAGCTCAGCACCAGGAGGTGTTGGAAGTAGCATGGCTATTGCTAGACCACCAAGTGTCATCAAACAGAATGGAGCATCAAGTGAGTGAAACCATCAAATTCTTCCATTCCCTCATCACACTGTCTGTAGAACATTTCAAAAGTTTTTTTGAATAGACTTAAATACATCATAAGATGGGTAGTTACTAGGGATGTCCCGATCCGATCACGGCATTTTTTTAACTGATCGGTATTGGCTTTTCTGAACACAAACCTAAGCCCGATCTTTGTCGTAAACCAGGGGTGTCAAACTCCAGGCCTGGAGGGCCAGATTCCTGCAGAGTTTGGTGATCTTCCTGATCAAACACACTTGATTCAGCTCAGCAGGTAATGAGCAGGTTTAATGATAGTGTCAGAGCAGAGAAATGACCAAACTCTGCAGGAATCCGGCCCTCCAGGACTGGAGTTTGACACCTCTGTCGTAAACAAAGGAGTCGTAAAACGAGAGCAGAGCTTGTATCATTGTTATTATTATGTCTGCTGTGTGGAATTGCTTCAAATTAGAAAGTGATACGAGTCCAACAGCGAGGTGTAATGTCTGCAATATGAGTATCTAGTACTTATCTAGAAAATAGAAGTATCTGTTTGAGACTCGGTATCGGGGGAAACAAAAAAATTAATGACTCGGATCGGGAACAGAAAAAACGTGATCGGGACATCCCTAGTAGTTACATAATGAATTACATTTAATTCAGTCTAATTATGACACATCCAATCTTAAGGCTGATTTATACTTCTGCAAGGATGCACATAACAACAACACATAACATGTTGTAATGCAGTTAAGGGGTAGTGGAACACACAGAGGCCATGACCTGTGTGCCTCAACAATCTCAACTACACATAGTGTGAATCTGGTGCTGGGCATCAAGAGAATGCTGATTGGCTGTCCTGTAGCATTGGGGGTGATACATGACCCAAACCAAAGCTGAAGCAGAGTTAACACAAAATCAGAACAGTTTGAGGACAGTTTGTAACATGTTTTATATTGTGAACCATCTTGAAGATATAAAGATAAATAAATGTATATAATACCTTTTTTTTTTCAACAGTAGTGATGTTTGAGTTGATGGAAAAAGGCTCAAAAGTCACTAATTCTGCGTGTTTTATTTTTTTAGATCCTCTAGCTTACAGTGCAGTGGTGGCAGACAGCAATTCTGACTCCTCCCTCAGTAGTGCCAGCCAATCCCAAAACAGCCAGCCTTCCTCAACCAGCTCATCAGCAAATCAAGTGTGAGTTTTACTTTACTGGATTGTTAAATATACTATCGATATGGTGTGTTTGTGTGTGTGTGTCACTCACTCCTCTCTCATGTTCTCTCACATAGTTTGGATAATGGCCCTAGTCTATTGGGCTCTATCACTCTGCCCCCATCCTCCCAGTCGCCGCCTTTTTCAGACCCCACCCCTGGTGGTGGGAGTCTGCTTAATGGGCCACACTCCTACACACCCAGCACAGAGGCCATAAAGGTAAGGATTGGCCTTCAAAACTTTACTTTGTAAATCTCATACAGCAGTGGGCATTACTCACTGAAAAAAGTGATACAGCAGCACAGGGTTTCAGTTCTGTCCAGCAGTTTTGATTGAAATCATTGATTTCAGCTCAGACACACCTGATTCAACTGATAAGTTAATTACTTCATTAAGCAGGTGTGTCTGTGCAGGAAAATCGCCAATCTATGCTGAATCTGGCACTTCAGGACACTAAATAGTTACTCCTGCTTTATAGTATCAATAGTGTGTCTTCACTGGCCATCCTCAATCTGATCAAAAGCAGGTTCCCCTGCTTGAGTGACTAAGTACTGCCTATGCCTCCCCTGTTCTGCAGGCTCCAGAGCCACTGAGCTCTCTGAAAGCAATGGCTGAGAGAGCAGCACTGGGATCAGGCCTGGATGGAGAAATCCCATCACTTCATCGGACTGACCGAGGTACTCTATAAAATCTCACTTTTTTTACCTTACCATCAAGTTGTGCACGTATTTGCAAAGGGAATTCTGAAGTTGTTGAACTGGTTATAAATAATGTCCATGTGTTGGTTGAAGTTTACTTGTTTAGTTTTGCACTGGAGGTATGATGCTAATAAGATGCTGTAGTGCTGTTTAACAAATAATGGAAGTTACTATTGGTAGCAGTTTACATTAATAATTACACTTGTTTACTGCGTTGAGTTGTTATACTGCAGAGATGTGCTTGTGTTAAGTCACTGAAAGGCTTATCTGTAAAAATTGACAAGTATATTGTATAACTTAAATATAGTGGCATACACTGAACATCAGTATCCACATATGCAAATTTTGCAGACTTGCTCTTTTAATTTAAGCTTCCATCATAAAGAACCACAGCTGAATTGTAAATGTTTACGTTAACAAAAATTGTCATCAGCCCAGGGTTATATTTTTATATCCGTTTCTCTCAGACCTATTTTCAGGGACCTCAGCATCTGCAGGGCCCCCTGCTGCCCCCCCACCCGCTGTGACTGAGGTTAATCTCCCACCTTCCCTGGGGGCATGTCCTCTTGGTCCCACTCCTCTCTCCAAAGAGCAGCTGTACCAGCAGGCAATGCAGGAGGCGGCCTGGATGCATATGCCACACCCATCTGACTCTGAGAGAATCAGGTACGTTCTCTCACACACACAATTCCACAGGTGTCATATGTAAAGCCTTGCAGGTTATCTTTAAATCATTTGGTTCCCTTTATTTCTGTGACCACAGGCAGTATTTGATGAGGAACCCTTGTCCTACTCTGCCCTTCCATCACCAGATGCCCCCCCACCACTCAGACTCCATAGAGTTTTACCAGAGACTCTCCACTGAAACTCTGTTCTTCATTTTCTACTACTTGGAGGTTTGTGTGCGCACTACATGTAAAGCTACATGTAGACAAATTGTCCCATCCATTTCAGACAATAACACAGCAGCAGGACATCCAGCAAACTAATCATAAAGCTGCATATTATCCAGTAGGATAAGCTCTCTCCTCCAATTGGCAATGCTTGATTTTGGACTGAACTGAATAACTGCTTTAAATTACTCCCCATCTTAAAGAAGATTAGCAGGGAAACATGTTAGCAGGGACAGTAGAAGTGAACAGTCTTGTTTGTGTGTGTACATTAGGGCACAAAGGCACAGTATCTGTCTGCTAAAGCCTTGAAGAAGCAGTCGTGGAGGTTCCATACAAAGTACATGATGTGGTTCCAGAGGCACGAGGAACCCAAGACCATCACTGATGAGTTTGAGCAGGTGCCTGTCAACAATAGCTTGATTTTTAGCCATTTGATTTTTTTAAAAATCACAAATTCTGCATGTTTTGTTAGTATATGGTCAGAATGTTGTAGATCTGAGACAGTATCATAAATTTCTCATTCTCAACTGCTTTTAATGGAGTAGGTTTTTGTTTCCCTGCAGGGCACGTACATTTACTTTGATTATGAAAAGTGGGGCCAGAGGAAGAAGGAAGGTTTCACCTTTGAGTACAGATACCTGGAGGACAGAGACCTGCAGTGATGCACGGATGAGTAGACGAACAGGCGTCGAGAGAAAAAGGAGGAGACAGAAATTGCTACGACAACTGCTGCTGTTGACATTCCAAGGTTGAACTTCATGTCGTGGTTAGAGTTGGATGTTATGTAGGCCTTTTTCTTTAAAAGAGAGAGTGCGAGTGTGATAGATGGAGAGAAGGGGTCGAGTGCCTGTTTACATGCAAACATTTGTAATTTTTTGTTGAATTTCCCCCTTCCCCTTATTGTTTTAATTGAAGCCCCCCACCTAAAAAAGGAATGGAATGATTGGGAGTAAAGAAAAACAAACACGTATGTAGATTCTTCAGTGGAGTGCTGCAGTAGTCAGTATTAAACAGCCTTGACCTTTTAGATCCTAACTCGGATGGATAAACAGGCACTATGCGAGCTCTTATCTAAATGAATTTATGATTTGTAGTTGATCTAGGCCCCTCGGAGAGTAGGCATTGTGAATTTTGCCTTGTGAGATAACGAGTCGACAATTAAATTGCTATGCAATTGAACTCTTCTCGGCCTCCCTCCTTGTACCACCACCTGAAAGTGGTTTTATTAGACCGTAACAGATGGCGTTGATATTAAAGTATTGTTTTTGTAGCATCTATCTCGAGTGTAAACCGCAAGCTGAAGGGCTCAAAGCTGTCAGCCAGATGGCTTGCGTGTGATTTGTGTTCGTTTAATATGGCATGAACGATCTCACTTAAATAATAAATACTAAAAGAGAAATATTAAAAATATGTAAAGTTCAAAGCTTTATATTTGGTTTCTTTTAGGTTGTTTGTGGCTTTTTTTGTCATGTGGAAGTAATAGAGCACCAAGAAATCCTTTCCCAGTCCTCTACTTTTTCCATCTCTAAGCTTCCTTTACAATTTCCTGCTCCCAGTTTTGGTCGGTTTTCACTGAAGAATCATTGTTCCCCGTTCCTTCATATTTTAGTAAATAGTTTTTGTTCCCCCTCTGAAAGAACATTTCATTTTCCGTTCTATTTTTCAAGAGGGGAAAAGTAACCGTGTATTCAAAATGACTAAAGCTACAATAACTATGACCACAATTTGAAAAAGAAATTTCAGCACAAGGACTGAATGTGTGCAGCTGTGAATTTTTCTCCAGAAAAAAAAGATGTATAAATTAATTTCTCATCCTTGCTTTTTGGACATTGTCAGGACAGCATGGCACATGCCCTTTAGTAAGGCTGAGAGGGGGGGAAGATTGTAAAATTTCAATAAAATACTTTTTGTCAACCAGACTTGTGCACATTTTACAGATTTCTACTGATCTATATTTCCTACATGTTATAACAGGATCTCAAGTGCTTGAAAGGAAAAAGAGTTACAATATGGAATCATTAGGGTTGTCTCAATCATCAAATTTTAGCTGATTGACAAGTTTTCTGTATATCTCACCTAAAACAACCTATTAGATATTTACACACAACAGTAGATATGAGAACCCAATTTAAACAGGTCAAAAATATTCAAACTTAATTTAAGGAAAATGTGATGCGCATCAGCTTGGAAAAGTCTACAAAACCATCTCTACAGTTTATAACCAATCACTCCACACTTCTAAGCCATTAAAGGCATCTCAGAAGACTAATGTTCATGACCACCATCAGGAGAACATTAAACACTTAGTGTGTATATGGCAGGGCTGCAAGGAGACAGCCACTGATGTTCAAAACTATTCTGACCATCTGCAGTTTGTCAAAAATCAGAACGCTACTGCAAAAGTGTTTTGTGGACATATAGCAAAATAAATGTTTAAATGAGAAGCATCTGAAGAAAGGACATCACAGCATTTCAGTCCAAGAATCTTCTCATCTTTGACGCAGGATGGTGGTAGCATCATGGTTTGGATCAGTTTTGTTGCATCTTGTCTAGGATGACTTGCCATCATTGATAGATTCTAGATTAAACAAGCAAATTCTAAGGACATCAGAACACCAGTCTGAATAGAACATGGGTAATTCAGCAAGATGAGTCTCAAAGAATGGTTAAAGCATTATAAATGTAATGTTTTGGAAAGGCCAACTATCAATTACCTTAACATTGTTACAGATCAAGTACAACTCTTCAGTGTTTTAATTATTAAAAAAAATCATACATTGTGATTTGATTTTTTCTTTTAGATTATCTCTCTCAGTGGACATGCACCCAAGATGAAAATTTCAGACCCCTCCATGATTTCTAAGTGGGAGAACTTGCAAATTCACAGGGTGTTAAAATATTTATTTTCCTCAATGTAGCTCATATATTCTGTGGGGTTTAGGTCAGGTGAGTTTACTGACCAATCAAGCACAGTGACCCATTTATTAAACTGCTGCACTGACTTTGGACTTTATAACACAGTGGACCAACACCAGCAGATGACATGGCTCCTCAAACCATCCATGATCGTAGAAACGTCACACTAGACCTGAAGCAGCTTGGATTGTGCGTCTCCACTTTTCCTCAAGATTCTGGGACCTTAATTTCCAAATTAAATGCAATATTTACTTTCAGTGATGGGGATTTCTGAATTTAGCCAAGTAACTTAAGCTGAATGATAAACCTGTCCACTGGGGGGAAAAAAGAGCAGCAGGACATTCATTCCTATTAGCCAATCCCCAGCATTGGGCTTCAGCAGCACTAAAATTATCAGATGAGTGCCAAGATAGCAGAGATTAATCAGCAAATGTATAGTTTGTCATAATAACTGACATAAAAGTGTAACTGCTTAGTACAAATTTTTTTTTACTCCAAGTTAAGCCTTTAAATGTGATTATGTGCATTTGTGTGAACTGTGGACATGTTTAGATGATTTATCTTTAACATTTTTTAGTCTTATTCTTGTTTTTAAGTGAGTGTCAGAAAAGCATTTAAAATACTATTTCAAATCCCGTTAACGGTCTTCTCTCTTTACATTTGCTGTTATACATAAATTATACAAACATTCAGACATTTGTAAATTTTTATTTTAGTCTTGCTCTGGGAAATTACCTGACACTAGGTGGTGGCGATCATTTAAACAGGAAAAATAAATGTGGGGATAAATACAATACCAAGCACTGAACCTCTAAAAATATCTCTAAAAATAGAAATGAATGCGATCCATGTTACAATACAAAATATTTCCCCTCCACATTTATTAGAAAAAAAAGGATGAAAGGACCTTGCATCTTAAAAAGAACCACAAATTGAAAAATTCCATCACTCAGGCATTTCTTACTGTCCTTAGAAAGGCAACATCCACATTGTGCCTGGTTGTGTCCATTACTGAGTGAGTGTGACAGTTTCAGGCTCACACTTTGCCATCTCCTTCTTTTTTGACCTTGAGGAATTCAGCCATGTTGGAAAAGTATTTCTGGTTTGCCTCAGCCACCTTCTTTTCTGCAGCCTGTGGGTTGACGATCTCCAGGCCCTACAGGGAAAGCAGAGCAAATGAACATCAGATAAAAGGCTACAGCAGTATATTTGGATATGCATGATAACAGCTGTTAAGGAGTGGGTACACAAATATATGTTGGCACTCTTATGAAGTCTGTGTGTACACTCACATACCTGTAGAGGGGTGAAGGCCACACTAGAGCTTGTTCCTGAAGATCTATCTCTGACTGTGGACTTCCCACCATACGTCATGCTCTGCTTCTGCAGTGTCCGCTATGAATACCACACAAACAGGTATACTTTGCTTAAAAACCTCACACTGCATTAATTATATATTGAACAATTTGATTGACTGACACCCGACTGCTACTGACTACACAATAGCAGGTGACAGACACTTCTTTATATTATATACCAGTATAAAAAGGTACTGACAAAAGTTACTTTTAAACTGATATGCAGAATAAACTGGTATAATGCCCACTAAGAAATCTTACAAAAAGAGTTCTTGTGCTATAGCTAAATCTGAAACTATTAATATTGTAATACTAACCCGTCTTTCTTAAATGTTACAATTTCAATGGCCTAATTTCAACAACTAACAACCGTTATCAATCATAATCACCTGCAGGGATTTGGAGATGCGGGCTTTGGTAGCATCGTTGACCTGTGCCTGTCTTACTCTGCCACTGCCAGACTTCCCAAGCTGACCCAGACTGAAGCCCAGATCCTCCTGATATGCATCATCCTCAATCTGAGAGAAATGACAAAAATCTTGTATGACTGCAAATAATTATTTACATAATCAGTTAGTATACTAGCCACAGTTTAAGGAACTGTCCAATGTTTAGGCATGACAAAGATATATGTGCATAAAGGTTAAGTATATGATTGAACTGTCGCTATAGATGTTCAGACACTATGTAAACATAACATACCTCTGCAAACGTCATTCTGTTTGCATGTTTCCTGATCTCTGTGAGCCCCAGCCTCTCCTTCATCTTACGGTATCTGAAAGAACCAATGCATACATGAGTCAATACCAGATGGACGGACAGACCAGTAGAAAGAACCATGCACACAGTGCTGCCATACCTCCTGCCTCCCCTCTTCTTCCTTGAGGGATCCAGTGGCGCTGGGAGGGGCTTCACTTGTTTGACAGGTGGTGGTTCCTGCCACTTATCAAATTTCCTCTCTATTTCTTCTTTTAGGTCGTAACCAACCTACACATACACAGGACATTTTTAAATGGAAGTTTTGCAAACCTGCTTTCGTGAAAGCTGTATGTGAGAACTGTGGACATTTGGGGTAGCAGTTGGATTTGGAGGTCAGCACAGAACCCTCACCTTGCCATCAGCGCTCTCGTGAAAACTGTCCACACGGGCAGCAAGGGTGCACTTGGCCGAGACCAGCCGTGCTGCCTTCCTCCTCAAGTCCTGTAGGAACAAATGGCCCATGTCAGTGTTTAATAAAACTAGCAATAATCAAACACTTTCCCCTCATATAAATAATACAAACCGGATTCCAAAAAAGTTGGGACACTAAACAAATTGTGAATAAAAACTGAATGCAATGATGTGGAGGTGCCAACATCTAATTTTATTCAGAGTAGAACACAAATCACAGATCAAAAGTTTAAACTGAGAGAATGTATCATTTTAAGGGAAAAATATGTTGTTTCAAAATTTCATGGCGTCAACAAATCCCAAAAAAGTTGGGACAAGGCCATTTTTACCACTGTGTGGCATCCCCCACTTCTTACAACACTCAACAGACGTCTGGAGACAGAGGAGACCAGTTTCTCAAGTTTAGAAATAGGAATGCTCTCCCATTCATGTCTAATACAGGCTTCTAACTCTTCAATCGTCTTGGGCCTTCTTTGTCGCTCTGTTCTCTATAGGTGAAAGATCTGGACTGCAGGCTGGCCATTTCAGTACCCGGATCC
>BRDA01003385.1:33814-56865 GCA_036984385.1 Crenuchus spilurus
ACTCCATTCTGATCCTCAGACTAGTATCAGCATGTAATGCAAGCACTTAAAACAGCAACTTTGTTATGATGGGTAGTGATGGACACAATTTTACTCCTTAGACAAGAAGGTGATCTAGCTTTTCACTCCACAGCACAAGGTAGTTGAACGTGAGTTTTTAATTACATGATGTTTTCATTTTTGATTGTTTAAGGAGAGCATTTCCAAATTAGAGCAGTCAGTCATTAAATAAAAAGCCTTTTTCTTTAAAAGATTCAGTTTTTTCCATGAGGGTTCAAAATACTGACTTAAAATAGAGTAACAGGAAACAAAAAAAATATCAATAAAATTTTTTAAATGGCTAATTTACTAATTAATTTACTGAAGAAGTCATTTGGAACAATGTACAAAAAGGCCACATGTACATGGTATAATATGTATTTGAAGACACTAACTGGAGGTAGAGACTGCACCACATCACAGTGGTATATGTAGCCTGTATGAGGGAGCAAAGAAGTGCTGCTGAATCCTGATAAGGTTCTCCTTTGAGCGCCCAGGAGCATCAGGTTACATGCTGGCATCTTAGATAGGTTAGTCAGACCTCCAGCAATACCTGTACACACAGTGTTGGAAAGAGTAAAAAGAAGCAGAACACACAGACAATAAAATAGTAAATCTAGCCAGTAGAGAGAGACTGTCATCAAACTCATGCATAACAAAATTTCCTTTGACAGCTTCCCAAGCAGTACAATATATACACAACAATTAATTTACAAATGTATAGATTAGGAACAATACATAACTATATCCTGTAAGAGAATAACAGTAAATTGTGAGTTAAATGTAAAATAGCCTGGTAAGTAGTTAAGTTAAAGTTCCACAGTGTGAAAAATGTGCAGAACATATGCATCATACAAGCTATAAAGGTGACTGTGTGCAATACAGACCTGAATAACAGTGACAATGTACATTTCCTAAGTTATACAGTGACAGTGCACTGCAGAGGTGGTAGTATACATATCCTGAGTAGTGTGAGTATAGCATGACTCTCCTGAATAATAGTTCCTCAGAACAAAATAGCTCCGTTAGTCAGTGAGGTGTGTGCTGGAGGCCACATCTCTGATAGAAACTGTTTCTTAATGTTTATATGTGCTCGGATTGCTCTGCATCACTTGCCAGATGGCAACAGGACAAAGAGGTAGTGCCCTGGTTGAGTTGTCTCTCCGATGCTGCTGCTAGACTTCTTCCTCAGTCAGTTAGCACAGACACTGTCCAGTTTTGGAAGTTCAGCTCCAGTGATCACCACACGTTGGGAGACCCTTCCTGTCTGTGGTGGTGCAGCTGGAGTACCACACAACCACAGTGCGAGAGGATGCTCTCAATGAGGCATGTGTGCCATATCTTTAAGCTTTACTCATTACTTACCCATGATCTTAGCAGCAGTGGATGCTCCAACTATGATGGACAGATTAGGTGCAATGAAAGACATCCTGGATTCCACATACTCATAGATCCTGTGTTTTGACTGGTTGAGCTCGAGAGCCATATCACATGCCTCCTCCAATCGCTGGAGTTCCTCCTCACCCAGCAAAGTCCTACAAACATGAAAGTGAACACACACAGCTGCTTTATTAAGCAGTCACAGATGACTGAATTCACAAACATTTTATATTCTGTTTCCACAAAGATAGGGAGGGGAAAAAAAATGTCCACCCTAGTAAAAAAAAAAAAAGTCCTCACCCCTGTGTAGTGGAAGCTGTGACACTGACCACCATAATGGTAGCATTGGTCAGGATCTGCTGCAGAGTCTCATTATTCTTACATTTATCCAAGTTGTTCCCCAATTCCTGCACACACACACAAATACACTTCACCCACTCAAAGCAGAACAGCTGATGCTGCCATTAAAATGACCAAATATCCATTGCATCTAATTTCATCATAACCCTACATTTGATCAGCCACATGACAAAGGTGTGCTTTTTGTAGCTTTTGTCCTCAAATTACAATGCTAATGTGAATAACAAGTCATACACTTTTATAACAGGAATACAATGTAAATATCATTTGATGCGCTGAAAGCAGCGTTTACTTTTTAGCCACAACAGAAGTTCTGTGAAAATGTGGTGAAATAAGTGCTTTAAACTAAACACGGTTCCTCATCTCTGCTGCGAGGTCCTTGTTTGAGACCCTGCCACTCACCTTCACTGTCCTTACGTAGTCCAGGGCATTGGGCACAAGGGACTCTAACTCTGGGAATCTCTTGGAGTATTTATCACGGACAAATTTGTGAATGATATCTGGGGGAGAAAAAAAAAAAAAAAAAGTTTAATAAGGAGCAGTTGTAACTCAAGCAGTTGTGTTGTGGGCCCAATGGCTTTAATTATTTCAAGTATACTTAGCTTACTCTGTGCATTAATCCAGATCTTTAATCCATTAATAATTTTCCTTTGTAAACTGCTACTTAAAAGTTTGGAATCACATGTTCTTACAATAATTATAACAAATAGCCTACATAATATAGATTCATAGACAAAGCTATACAGCTTTCTCAGTTACTTTACAATTATCTACAGCATTGTTCATCCTGGACTAACCATTACTTTTTATTTGTTTACTGCTTCTTATCCTACTAGTATTTTGAAATCTCAGAAACCGAATATTACAAATACCTACATCTACAAATTCATGCGTCTTTGAAAAAGCAATACTGTGTAGCAAATCAACTCCGCAGAGCACTTCAAAATACCCTCCGGCATACACATTTAACCCCATTCTCACACAGTATACATTGAAAAAAGCTGTCTTACAAAACATAAAAGTGAAAAGGCAACTGAAAAGCAAAACTCACTCAATTCGTTATCAATTTCCACAGTGAGGTTGTTGGCAGCTACGATGAGCCTGTATTCGGGATCTGCCTCCACAGGGCCGGACACTGTTGTCAGAGAATCATTTATACACACTCAACACTGACATTCAATCTATAAATACACTACAAGTCAAAATGTTGTAGACGACCTTTATAATGAATGCATTTGGCTACTTCAAGCTGCACCCACAGCTGACACTAGGATTGCAACGGTATGAGATTTTCACAGTATGATAACTGTCTCAGTAAACATCGCGGTGTCACAGTATTTCACACACATTACAAGTTACATGGACTCTAAAAGAAATTAAAAAGTTTTTGTTTAAAAAGCTATTGTAGTTGAAATGTTGAACCATCTTTAAATGATAGTTAAATATAAAATGTCTCCTTAAAAAAATTAAATCTGTACATTCTGTTGATGCAAAAAACTAATATTAGGAGGAGGAAAAAGCTGAATCTTTCAATAAAAACACGTCTGTCTCTTTAGAAAGAAAAAAGAAAAAGAAAGTTTTAATGAGATCCCATTTTTACTGCAGCACTCATTCCTATTTTTATTTTTCAAGCCAGGTTACGATTCAGAAATAAAAGATTGTCGAGTTTTTGAAAATCAACGAACGTAAATTAATGGCATCTTTCATACAGAGCGAAAAATCCAAATCGGTGTGAAATGGTCTCAACACGGACACGTACATCCAGCTCAGCACTTTTGCTGGTGCTTACCACGTTGATTGAGCATGAGGAAACATTTCACATTTTTGTTATGGAGACAGTTATTAATGAGACACCTACTTGGATCTGCAGAGGGATGGCGTTTTTGTAGATGGGAGTACAAGTTTGAGGTATTCCCTCCTTTAGCTGCCACTTTACGTTCACAGATTTTGCAAATGAGACACACATCCTCAAGTCCATTTTGCAGGTATCCGAAGTAGCCCTACATGGTTGATTTTTTTTGAGGGGGACGAAGACTGGTTAATTCTGTCACACTTCTCTCTGCCATTTTCGCCACTGTGTGCTTGATTGTGGTGCCAGTCACTGAGATGAAGCGGAGCTGCGCATGCGAAATTCTCAGCTGGCCTGCCTTTTTCTTTAGCAACGGTAATAAGCCGGTTAAAAGAAATTTTAATACTGTGACATACCGTGAAACCGGTTATTGCTGCAACCCTGACACAGATGTGCAAATGTGCACACACACAGCTTGTCTAGTCCCTGTTGAGAATACAGCCAATAGAATATAACTCTCTGGAGCAGATAACGAATGGAAACCAGAACAAAATCTTGTAGGAACACTGACGTACACATTAGAGACAATTACTCCAACAAAAGCAGAATACACTCTTTAATATGTTTTTGAAAAAAATGAATTAGCATGTGACCCAATCATCGGTCGTTTTGAGAGCTGTCTCCAGTTTGCTGGGTCACACTTTTCCTTATAGACCTCCTCCAATCTTTTTCTATCTCTTGTGTCCGCTGGTGATAGACCTGTAATCTGCAGATCTTCGTTTATTGTGGCATTCCAGGTCTTTATTGGACAGCCTTTGGGATGGGTCCCAGCCACATCAAAGCTGCTCCAGATTCACTGGAGCCAGTCTTGTTCGTCTTTCCTTTGTGACTGTTCCAGCGTAGTCTTCTGCAGTGTAGCACATTTGATACTTCCTCCAGGCCCATTATTTTTCTTAGCTCTTCATCCATCTTGTGGTATCCTAACCTTTCACCGCACATTCTTCTCATCATTTTGGTGTCAGCTCTGGTTATGGTGTCCTCAAGTTTTTTTAGTGGAAGGCCAAGTCTCTCTAACATATAACATGCTGTTTTTAACACAGGCATCAAAAACTCTCCCCTTCATTCACAAAGATGTGATAGGAGAAATGGGGAGAGTTCCTGAAACCTTTTCCAACCTGTGTTGATGCGAGTGGCGGCGCAGTTTCGGCACCTCCTGTGCTGTCTAACATATCCCCAAGGTAGCAGAATCTTACTACTTTGTACATTTTGCATTCCACCACCAGATGTTTCCACCAGATGACTTGGTAATTGTCCCTTGCAATGGTTGCATATGAAGTACTTGCTCGCTTCTTGCAGGATCCTTGTAATGTCTGAACATCTCCTGTGTACCCAGCTCTTTCATGTCGTGCATATTAGCAAGTTGGTACCGACTCCCTTGTTGCAGACACTGAATGGGTAGGCCCCGCTCTCCTGTGCTGGGCTGTTTGTGCTTGATACCATGACCCGTGATTTTTTAGTGTTGACTTTCAGTCCCTTTCGACCTAGGCTGTACTTCCATGATGTTATCATACGTTTTAGTTCTTCTTCACTGTCTGTCGGCTATTAGAACCAGATCATCTCCATATACTGCATCTGCGCGAGATGGTATCCATTACAAAAGCAAAGAGCAAGAGACTCAGACTTGAGCCCTGGTGTACGCCTACCTTCACCCTGAAGCTTTCTGAGTCTCCTAAGCTAGTGCGTACAACTGTTTTGGCATCCTCAAACAGGGTCATCACTGCTCTGACCGGCCATTCCTCTATTCCTGACTCCCTTAGTGCCCATCTCACGACTTCTCGTGGGACTCAGTCGAATGCCTTTTCTAAGCCTATGAAGGCGAGGTATAGATCTTTCCTCTTTGCAAGGTGCTTTGCTTGCATCTGACTGACCACAAAGATGGCATCTGTGGTGCCCTTTCCTGGCATGCAGCCACACTGCATGGCATCCACGTTCACTTTTTGTTGGATCCTGGCATCCAAGACCCTCTCATACAGCTTCATGGCCTGCTCTACCAATTTGATGCCCCTATAGTTTCCACACTAATACTTTATAGTGCATTTCATGTGCGTACTGCTTACCATCCGTGTTCTTGCGTGGATTCCCCACATACTGGCCAATCTTCTCCATGATTTCAGAAAACTGCAAAAAGATTTTTAAAAAATCAGATAATTAAGACAGACGGGCAAAAAAATGAGTCAGTGAATTAATATTCAAGGCACTGACCGATTTGCTGTTCCGCAGTTTAGCTATGGATGTCACGCTTTCTGCCCCACTATAATCCAGCTCCATCTCTTCCGGTATATCCTCCAGGCCTCCACTGGCTTCCCCGTCTCTCCCCTCCCCATCGCTGTCCTCTCCTTCCCCTCCTGGGTACAGTCCATCCTCACCTTCATCTCCTGCTTCCTCCAGGTCTGCGAGCAGCTCATCTGCTAAAGACATCTGTGAAGAAGAAAAGCAGCAACACGCTGTATACATGCTTATACAACAACACAAGTTGTAACAAGGAGTTGAAAGTATCTAAACATAGTTTAATTCCATAACTTTCAATACTTCATCCTTAATGGTAATGGTCAAAACCTGATCCATGTCAAGAGACCTTTGAGCTTCAAATACGACTTGACTTGATCCAAAATCCTTCACGATGCATTATCATTAAGATTATCATTAAGACTTTTTTGCCTCTCTGGCACCTAAATGGTGGAATGAACTTTCACTGGGTGTCCCAACAGCAGAGCTGCTCACCAAACTCAAACGCCAAGTGAAGACCCATCTCTTAAATACTTACATCCACACTTAGATAGAACTTATTGAAGGCTTAGAACTGTACTCAAGTCATACTCGATTTGACCTTCAAGAAATGCATGCTGAGAACCGTGTATCGAGGCATCTATATTAACTTTATTTACTTGGCAGTATCTAAGGTATTTTCTGAATCCTAGTCTAAGGTTCTCCCCCAGAGTCAGCAGTCTAGCACTTTTGTAAGTTGCTCTGGCTAACATCTATGCTAAATGCCTTAAATGTAAATGTACTTTCTAATATAAAAACGTTTGTATTTATGGATTAGAGTTTATGATTAAATGTGTTTGTTCTATCAAATAGGTATTTGGCATTGCTGATTTACTTATTTATTTAAAGCTAGCCCTGCCGAAACATCCAGCTTAAGGCTAGCTCATGCTGGTAGCTGGTTTCTGATGGTCTAAGCTGGTTCTTAATAGTGAACGTGGTTAAAAAGCTGGACATCCAGGTGGAAAACGACTACACTGGTAAGATGATGAAGCTGGTTGACCGGAATAGCTCTTTACTAAATAGTGAAAATATGGTGTTTATAACAGAGCTCATCTGTCACAGAATCTAAACCGGCTCATGTAATGAGTTACATAAATGAACGAACACGTTAAGCACCTCAACACAGTATATAAGACAAAAATAAGAGACCATATTAAAGCTGAAACAAGCGGCCAGACATGAAATATACAGCACAAAATTTACTTAATTTGTTACTTACCTCCTAAAACTGTTTATAATCTTCACACAGTATCAATATATATCAATAAACGTCAGAATATGTTCAAATGTTACCGAAATAATCAGTTAAATGTCTTCAAACAAATCCCATCCCATTTACAAACAACGCACGTCTATCGTTTGTGTCGCCCAGTTAAAGCGTCACTGATAGCCTTGTCGCAAAGCCTTGTGGGAAATGTAGTTTTTACTGGGCGCTGGAATTTATAGCTGTAACTACAATACAATAATTCTACAATAATTTATACTCACATTAATCAAGCATAAACTCATTATAATAAAATTCTCCATTAATTAATATATAAAAACAATAAGTTTCAATGCATCAGGGACTTTATACCAGTACAATTTATTTTCATCAACAGTTCCATTAAATGTTTCACAGTCTGCATGTGATTTTTCCATCCTCAGCTTACACAAAGCCTTAAGAAACCTTGCAATGAAACAGATGCTGAAAGCAACTTTACAAATGGTCTGGTTCACCTTTGACACTGACTGACCATTAAATCAATATGAATCAACAGGTTGGTCAAGCCATGGTCATGTGTGCCCTCTTTTTTCTCCCATGCTTAGCAACAATTGCTTTGAACATAAATAATGGAGAGAACATGTCAAATACACTGTTTAAAATAACATTTATAAATAGACACACTAAATGACAAATAGATACAGACTAACAACTACAAATAGATAAATAATATAAAACCTTTCAAAGCATTTATACATATGGAAATATCTGACTTTATTCAATGAGATGATTGAAGCAACTTATTAAAAGAAAGCACAGCATCAAAAACATTTAATGCAAACTAAATGTGCAATTTTTGCAATTATTCAGTCAATTTAACAGGAAATAAATAATAAATAAATAAATAGATAAATAAACAAGGATGTAAACAAACAAACAGAAAAATATCAGGTTGCAATAAAAACAGTAGTATAAAACATAACAGTTGGTAGCAGTTTCATGTTCGTGCATTCTAAGAATACATCTAAAATAAATGGTTCTAAAATGAGTTTGTACACTGATGTCATTTCACTATTCATTTGTACAAATACTAAAAGAGCACTGCACTGTTAGATAGGGAGGGTGGATTTGCCCTTTCAGGCCTACAAGGATGTCTTGACTGCAATGGGAACAAATCTACAATGGCAATATTTCTTTTCAAGCTCACACATAGACAGGTACTGGTCAAAGAAAGTGCTCCCCCTTCTGTATAAGAGGATTAGAATACAAATGTACTTTTAAGAAGCCATGAAAATAGAGCAGTTAAGCTGGTACACAATAAGACTCCCATTGCATAGCCGTAAACTCCATTTCAGATTTTACGTAGCTCCAGGCTGCTTGGCTGTAGAGGCTCCTGCTTTGCACAGAATGGACCAGCTCCTGCAGCAAAGTAAAACCTGGAATATCTCCAGCCTTGAAAACAGGAGTCTTTGTTTAGCCTGATTTAAAAAAATAACCTCCAGAAGCCATCATGGTCATCGATGACTGCAGAGACAACTCTGTCACTCCAGAGAGCTACATTTTCTCCAGGTGCGTGAGAACAGTGGGTCACACCAAATGTGGGTCTTCAGCAGGGCTGACGGTAAAGCGTGATGATGAGACTGAACTGATACCTGTGGGAGATCTTGGCTTTGTGTGATCTTTGTTCTTGCTGGTCTTGTGACTGCTCCCTCCTGAAAGGAAGGAACAGATTTGTAGAATCAGAAAAATTACAGATTTTGCAGAGAAATCATATTTACACAATTTTACACTTACTTCAAATCTATTCAGTCAGCTAAGACTTGTTTGGTATAATTATTGGGCTACTTTTATTTAGAACCAGAGCCGTGAAGCCAACATTGCTAATATTAGAAGTCAATAGTTACACAAACAGCTCAGTTATTTCTGATAATAAATAAATAAATCACTAAAACTTCTCTCAACCAGATCTTAATTAAGCTCTCACCAGCATTTTTAGGACATAGTATAGACTTTGAGCTTTTAAAAATTCCAGCCTGTCTGTCTACAGAAGTTTTATTCATTATACATTATACTTGAGACTGGGAAGGAGATTCACCTTCCAGCAAGACAATGACCCTAAACATACAGCCAGAGCTACAGTGGAATGGTTTAGATCAAAGGATATTCATGTGTTAGAATGACCCAGTCAAAGTCCTGATCTAAATTCCATTGAGCATCTGTGGCAAGACATGAAAATTGCTGTTCACGGACGCTCTCCAACCAATCTGGCTGAGCTTGAGCTATTTTGCAAAGAAGAATGGGCAAAAATCTCAGTCTCTAGATGTGCAAAGCTGGTAGAGACATCCCCCAAAATGACTTGCAGCTGTAGTTGCAGCAAAAGGTGGCTCTACAAAACATTGATATAGGGGAGCTGAATACTTCTGCATGTCACACTTTAAAGATTTTTATTTGATTAAAATTTTGAAAACCATGTATCATTTTCATTCCACTCCACAATTATGTGCTACTTTGTGTTGGTCTATCACTTAAAATCTCAATAAAATACGATTAAATTTGTGGTTGTAAGGTGACAAAATGTGAAAAAGTTCAAGGGGTGTGAATACTTTTATAAGCCACTGTATCTAAGCAGACTGGTACTGAATGTAGGCTGAATGTCTAGTGAATCTGGAGTCATTTGGATAACTGTGTAAATATAATTTTTGGCTGGACCATGCTTTTAGATAGTATTATAATAAATGCAAAAATGAGCTAAAGAATTATGGCCAACATGCAAAAATGATTAAAATGCTGTCACACTGCCATCTCAATAACTCAGGCCAGAATGTTAGCAACAGATCATTGAAGTCCGGTAAGTTGTGAAGCGGAGTCACAGCTGAACAGGCCTGCTGTTGAACTGAGATCTTGGGTTTTTGCACAGTATTGGTAGGTACTCACCATTGCTGGCCAGGAGCTATGTAATATATACTTACCATATAATAAAACCAAGGCTTTAAAATGTGCAACTGTTATGAGATAATCAATGTCATTTGCTTCATCTGATAATTTGGCACACTGGTGTATGTTCATTCATACCTTCAGTGTATTCTCTTTAAGTCACCACAGGGTCAGACCAAAAGCCGTTCTCGAGTTCCACTATAAAATTGCTAACTATTTCAGTACATACTCTGAATCTGATTATTTAACAGATTAATCTTCACTGAATGGTCAGCAGTATTCTACTTCATCAACTCATCTTCTGTGATACAGTAGCTCAGAATTTCAGCTACAGAAATAGACTTGGCAGAGCTTTGAACTTCTCTGCTCTCTCAGTAAGGCTGAGGAACGAGTGTCTAAATTTAGTAATTTCAGAAAAATAAATCAAATAAATAATGTAACAAAAATTCACATTCAGTCTGTCGTCTAAGAGAAATACTTTTATATTAGTATACTGAAAACAGTGTAAAAAAACTGAATATTGTGAAAATGTCTGTGCTCATAACTTGATCCAAAAAGGTAAACTGTTGTATTTTATATTCATTACATATCAAATTCAATTTCAAGGCTTTTTCTGTTTTACTGTTGATAGTATGGCTTACAGCTCATAAAAATCAGAAATCCAGAATCTCACATTATTAGAATATTTATTTTCAAGCTCCAATAAATTGCTGATCAAACAGTATCAACATTAAGGCTGTGGGGGAAAAAAACTTGAAATATGTCACTTTACAGCTGATGAATATAAAATATGTCATTTTACTTTGGATTAAACTTTTTGTCAATGTGACTGCACACAACAGAATTTGACCTACACATTTAACCAATCAGTGCAGTGAAACACACACACACACACACACACACACACTCACACACACACACTAGTGAACACACTAGACTGTGAGAATGTGCCCAAAATGGTGGGCAGCCCTATCCATGGCACTCATAGAGCAGTTGGGGGTTAGGTGCCTTGGTCAAGGACATAAGCTACTCATGACCTGCCCAGAGATTGAATTGGTAACCTTCTGGTCACAAGACCAGATCCCTAATCACCAGACCATGGCTGCTCCGTACCTTTTTTAATTAAATTATAATCACAACTTTTTAATGATATAATCTTTGGAGACACACCAGTATTAAATATGCTTAAAAGTGCTTAAATCCAGTAAGTTTCCAACAGAAATATTTCAGTTATCTTCATGTTCTGAGACTGTGCTCTGATATTAAACTAAAATTGGTATTCTGAATGCTTTAAGAGATTTGATGGCCTGAAAATCCTTGATGAGAATTTGACTTCAGAGTCTCTTACAGATCACACTCACCATCGAAATGAGCACATTTTCCAAGAGGAGATGGACTTGTAGGAGCAGAGCTGGAACTGAGCTCATTAGTTGGAGTTTCCTGCAAGATAAGATTGGCAAGTGACTGGCAAGAAATAAAGCAGGACAAATCGACTGATCTAACAGAAGCAGGAACCCTGGTTTTCTTTTTGACATAGTATGAATGTCCCCAGCAGGCACAATGACATTGTTCTGACAATGTTGTCTACATCCTTGTAGCACTGATACAACGTTGTGAACAGGTTCTGTGCCTGCTGGGTCCGACCGGCCTGCTTGCTTACCTGATCAAAAAGATAGACAGTGACATCATCGAAAAAAGACACATTCCTTCCATGATCGCGGTTCTCCTTGTCCAGAGGTTCCTTTGGTGATTTCAGCAAGCTCCGCAGACCTACTCGCTTGTGAACGTCTGTTTCTGTGACAACAATAACTCTCCTGGAGGCCTCGTCCTCCTGTTCCTCCTCCTCATCTTCTTCAGGATCACTCCCTGTGGAAACGCCTCTCCGACGAGAAATTCTGTGGTCACTGCCATCCCAAAAGCCTCCTTTGGGGCCAGGAGAGAGAGGGAGTGAGAGAGCCAGTGGAGGGAGGGAAAGAGACAGACGGGCCAGTTTAGCTGGAAAAGAGGATGATGACAGAGACAAAGAATCTAAATGAGTGTGACATACAAGCAAAAAGCTCACATTCAAACACACTACAGTACACTACACTACAGGCTGGGGAGTGTTACCCAGTGTGTTACCCACTATAAATCATAACCAGTCAAACATCAGAGAGTTAGCTTTAATAGTGGAATAACACTAATGAACCTTTTGAGTTGTATTAGTGTACTTCCACTCTGAGAAGGGAATATGCAGATTTCTGCTGGCTACATTCATGTTGCCAAAGGGAACATTTTGACAACTAAAAGCTAGAAAAAGAGAGAACCTAAGAATACAATGTACCAGCAGAATACCTGATGAGCCATATACTCCCACACTGAAAATAGATGCACATTTTATTTTCTGTGGACTGGAGGCAGTCGTGGTCTGGTGGTTATGGATCTGGTCTTGTGACCAGAAGGTTGGTGGTTTGATCACCAGGAAGGTCATGACTGAAGTGCACTTGAGCAAGCCACCTAACTGGTCCTCAGGCCCCATGAATAGGGCTGCCCACCGCTTCAGGCACATGTTCTCACAGCCTAGTGTATAAACTTCCAAGCCTTTTACTGTTGATCAGAATGTCTCATAACTCAAAAAAATAATCTGAAATCCAGAATCTCAAATTATTAGAATATTTCACTGCAAGTCTGAGTAAATTACTACTCACAGTATCAACATTAAAACAAAAAGGCTTGAAATATGTCACTTTACATGTCATGAATATAAAATATGACAGTGTACATTTTTTAATTAAAGTATGAACACAAATGAACTTTTTGAAACTTTGATTAAAAAACTGGAAACTGCCTGACTAATTGAATGTGTGTACTCCACTGACATTTGCCTCTCCTCCTTGCCACAAGTGAAACTGCACCAAATTTACAGGACATTGCTGAAGTCATCACACCTAAGACGTATCAATATCTGGATTTAATGGTTGATGCAGATCCTGTCAGATGTTCTAGTTCTTCAGTGTTTTGGTGTTAAAAGTACCTTTCATAGCTTGGTTAGAGGCAGTCAGGGCAGGTGTCACTTCAGGTTGCTCCATCACTGTTTCCATTTCTGTTTCTATTTCAGCAACTTCCTTCCTAAATAAATCTGGACTAGATGGAACTGACTCCTCTTTACTGCAGACAAAGTTCACATAAAATGATGTCAATTCATACAAAATTATGTTCACACAATGCTATAACTCACATATGATGATTTTTACTGAGAAGACAAACAACAAGTTACATGCTGAAGAAGCGTGTAACAGTAAACATAGTATCTATACAGTCAATTTACAAAAAAAAAATGTGAAACATTAAACGTGAATTTTTTTTTTTTTTAACCCAATTTTCTCCCAAACCAATTTTTGTGTTTGGTAGACAACTGACCAACCCATTCATTGATTCTCCCCATCACTTATAATGTCTCTGACTCTAGGATGGTGCTGACTAACACAGGCCTCCTCCAATACATGTGAAGTCAGGCTCCACCTCTTTTTGACCTGCTGCTGATACATCACCACTGGGCAGCCAATGCGCTTGGAGGAATGTGTTCTGATAGATCACCAGGCAGATGCCTGAACCTGCTGACATTACTTAGCAGTGATGGGAGTGCCATCTTAACCTCCCAGAGAGAGCACGGCCAATTAATGCCCTCTCGGGTCTGGCTGCCGATGACGAGCAGCATGACCGTGATTCAAACACATGATCCTCAGAACATATTGACAGAGCCATAGTCCCCTGAGCCACTAAGGGCCCTTAAACAAGATTTTATGGGATACATTCTTCAAGACAAATTTCTCCTGATAAGGCTTGTTCTACAGGATTTTACAGTTTCTTACATATTTGACGTAAGTATTCAGCTAGCTTACTGCTAGGTTTAAGCAGTGTAAATATTCATATATGCATGCATACACAATGTACCTCTCAGTTTCCTGGGAGGCTTTTTCCCTGGCAGCATCAGTCTCAGGGGTTAAGTTGGTTTCTCCCCAAGGACGCAAAATGACGCTATCAGTGAGGGTAGATCCCCAGAGCACGTTGGTTTTGACATTCTCACTGAGCGAATACTGTAATTTCTCTTCACAAACCTGAAAGAGGAGACAAGATCAGTGTGCTGAATAACATAGCAATTTAAGTCACGATTCATTATTCTTATCCACAAACTGTGTTCATTTAAAATGTCTTACCTGCATCATTAGTCCATTTTTTGTCTGCAGTTGTGACAGTGATCGTTGGCCTTTGGTGCCTTCACTTGAATGGCAGGGCGAAAGTGTTGATGAGACTCCCACATTTTTTTCCTGTAAATGCAGAGAGCTTTGTGAGAAGTTCTTCGAGCCCTTTTCATCGCACTCCAAGTCTTGCGATTTGACCATGGAGATGTCTGATATTCCATCAACCTCTTCTTTCAGCTCAATTCTTGTCTTGCCTTCTGAAGACCCCAAGTTATCTTGGCCCTCCTCTGTACCAACATTCTTTTTCAAAGATTCAAGCAGCTCCAAATTTCCCAAGAAGAGATCTCCAAGAATATCTTCATCTCCAGAAATGCAGCACAACTTCTCCAGCTTCTCGAAATCCTCCAGGGGTTCCTCATCCAAATCCTTCCACTCTGAAATGAGCAACTCTGGGATGGAGTTCAAGGAGCTCTGAGAGATTGGAGGATGAGACAATATAATTCTGTCATCCTCATTGATACAGTTGGACACCAGGTGAGCTTTCTCTTCAGAAAATAGTGGTATATGTGGTTTTTGTCCTAAATTAGCTGTAATCCCTTTGCTGTGAGTGCTGGTTGAACGCTGTCTTGCAGACTGATCTAAGGATTCAGCATCATTAGAGAAGACTGAGCCACTTTCGTGGCCTATAACCTCAGGCCAGGGTTGATCAGTTGAACTAGACTTGATCTCTATGTGATGTACTGTGTTTGGGAAATTGTTTGGGGCTTGGCATTCACCCACCTCTGCATGCTGGGAAGTTTCACAGTCTGAGATCTCCATAGACACAAAGGCAGGAGTGCAACACTGGACATTGCTGGTATGGATTGTGCACAGCTCTGCTTCAGTGTTTACTGTGAGGGTGGGACAAGATGGAGAATCTGACCTGTCGTTTTCAGAAAACATAACTTCCCCTCTCTCCATTTTTTGTTTTTGGCAGTAGTTCTCAATATCTTGTTTGTCAGCTTGACTGTTATAACTGTTGTGGCATGCTGCAGCAGGACTATCTATCCCAGGTGAGTTTGACATTTCTGTTGAAGGAGTGACAAAAGCCTTCATCTGCTCAGTTTCTAATGGAGTTGTGACCCAGCTGCTATTTTGATTAGTATTCGTTTCTTTCGTACTTTCAAATCCTGCAGAGTCACTAAACAAGGGAGGATGTTCTACACCACCTTTTTCTTCTGCCTGATTCTCTTTGTTAAGGGTGTTCTCCAGGCTGTTGAAGTCTTCATTCCCTTCAACATCCAAAAACTCATCTCCATCTGCTTCATTTTGTACATACACCTTAGAACAAGTGACACTACAGCTTGTCATTCCAACACCATTAAACTGTGGGTGAAATTCAAACTCAGGGTTCTCCAGGTTATCAACATTCACCTTTGTGCAGTTCATTTCATGTTCTGGGTTTCCATTTTCCATGTCAGGATTCTCAATGTTTTCATCTTGGTGAATACTAATCTGCAATAGAGTTTGTTGACTTTCAAGAGCTGGCTGAACCCAACTGGGAAGTGTCTGTTGTTTGGCACAATTGGTCTGCTCTGGCCTTTCATCATTGATGGTATTTTCATGGCTCTCCACAATGGTAGGATGAGGCTCACTTTTAGCTAGTTCATCATTTGCTTCTTCTTCCCAATATTCACAGCCTGCGACTAACCTCTCTTCTTCTGACCACTTGTTTTGGGCAAAAGCTGGGAAGATCTCCGAGCCCAATTCTTTTTCAGACCTCTGAATATCAGTTGTTGCCCACTGTTCATTTTCAGCTGATGCCCACTGGTCATTTTCAGCTGACCACAAGGAAAGACCTCCTTGCTGGAATCGGTGGCAGTCAAATTCTCCCTTTAGACACCCATCTGTCTCTTCATCCTCAAGAGCATTCCACAATTCCTTTGCCTTCAGCTCAAGTCTCTTTGAATCTTCTTCCCCACAGTCATAAAAACACTCCTGTTTTGAGGCCCCTGTTGTAATGACTGTTTCTCTTTCACTGTTTGGAGATTTCTTAGATGTGAAGCAGAGCTCAGTTGCAGCTAATTGCCCTTCAGTGTCTGACGTGCCCTTTTCCTGCTCGCCTTTACTTTCAGTATAAGTCAGGTTTCTCAAGCCTAGTTCATTGGTATCTATTGCTTGTGTCTTCCTCTCTATTAGCGGTGTCACTTCTCTGTTTGTCTCAGACCAGATGGAGTGGGTTAAACCTATGTCTTCATTGTAGGACATGTCATTAATCTGGATGCTGCTGATCGATGAAGTTGGCATGTGGTATTTTTCTAGAGGTTCTGCTATTGTTTTAGGTAGAAACTCTAAGTTTTGGCTTGAGTCATGACCAGAATCTGAGGACATTTGAAAATTAACCTGCGAGTCACTGCTGTATGGAAACCCTTTCATTGGTTCATCCTCTATAGCGGAGAGCAACTTGTCGATAAGCTCAGCACTGCTTTCAGTCTTTGAGTCCCCAGAAACACTCAAGACACTATCACTACAGTGTTTGAGACTCTTTTCAGTAATGCTTAGCTCCACTGCCTCAATGCCATCACCAGATCTCCTTATAACCATTTTATCCAAAATTAACTCTTGAATGTGCTCTCTGTTCTTTGCTTTGTTTTCCAAATTCTCATGCTGTACTGGACCATCATCTTCCACTTCAGTCTTTTCCTCAATTCCCAATAGTATTCCACCTCTCTCTCCTGCTCGGCCACTGCCAGGACGAGAGGAGCATAATCCATCACCCCCTCTTCGGGGCAAACCCTCACCAGCATCCCAGTCATTGTCTGAGAAATAGGCAGAATCTCTGTGTGGGGTTTCAGTCCCTAGAACTCTCCAACCAGAACCTCCCCCTCCAGTCCATGAGTCTCCAGGTGTGAGGCAGTCCATAGAGCTAGAGGTAAGAGGTGACATGGTAGAGTCTGTCGGCGTAAAAATAGTAGAGAGAGACTGATCAGAGTTTGGTTCCCTTGCCAAGGGAAATGGGAATGCATCCATGCCAGCTTTGCCCAAAGATAATGCAGACTCATTTGAAGTGTTTTCTAGTTCATTGGTATCACTTGAATGAATGCTTGTTTCAGTCTGGATTGTAGAAATCACCGTTTGTGAGCCATGGGGCTTGGCCTGAATGGAGTCTACACTTTTTCCGTTTTGAATAACCGTGGGAAACAACTCTGTACCACAGTCCGTCTCAGTTGTGGAGGCAGTAGTGTTTGCTGAATTGGAGTGTTCAGGACCTATAGGATCTATAAACGCTGACTGCTTTAGAAGCAGTTGTTCTGAACTTTTAGTTAAACCATCACTTTGAGCATTTATTTCTGCTTTAAACGTCACATCTACAGTCACTAGGTTAACCAGACTACCCTCAGCTTGTGTGTGTATACAGATGCCTTCTCTGTTCATCTCTGCACTAAGACTTTCAGATTTATCAGTCAGGAGACTCTCATCACTGGCTTTGTTTATGCTCTCAGGTGACGGATCATGGGATGAAGACTGAAGTTCAGACGTTCTGAACAGTTCTTTTGTTTCTTCGATTTTTAAATTATGCAAAGATAAACTGGATCTTAATGGTTCTTGTTCACTGCCAGTCACCTCAGGATCTGTTTTAGTTAAAAGAGGAGATGGTTGTTCCATCAGAAGTCCTGTTTTAGGCAAGATGCCTGAAGGAACACAATCAATAGGGCTTTGAGGCTTTGTGTCAGTTTCAGTCCTGTCCAGATGAGTACCAGATGAGAATTTTTGTTCCATTCTGAGACTCTGTAATTCTGAAGCTATTTGCAGTATTGGGATTTCTGGACGCACTGCGACTTTAATTTCACTCTTTTTAGCTCTCTTGGTAACTTGAGCATAGATTGCCTCTTTGGTGTCACTCAGGGGCTTTCCAGATGATCTTTCGGACTCAAATGTTATAGTCTGTGATGATTCTGGGTCAATGCATATTGATTCATATTCGGGTGATATTGCTATAGGTGATGAACTTTCTTCCTGTTTGCGTTGTCTTGTTATGATCTCAGTGAGAAACGTTTCAGCCGATTGGATCTCTCTTAGAAACTCCTCTCTGGTCATTTCCTCTTTCTTAGACTCCAACTCGGCAGTGTCGATACTTATCTCAGACAGCAAGGAACGAGATCTCTTCATTCCTTCTGAATATGCTTCCTCTGCTTCGGCATATGTTGGTAAATCTTGGGGTCGTGCATAAGGAAAGGGTGTTGTTCCAAAGCGTGATACTGGGATTCCCCCATCGCCATCATATACATCTTCACAATCTGACACGACTGTGTCAATCTCAGTGAGGAACAAATCCCTCTTTTTTGGACCATTGTCTTGTCCATTCATGGAGCCACTGTCTGACCCCCAGTGCCTGACTGTCTGTGAAGCTGTGTCAAGCTCAGTGAGAAGAGACTGCGAGCGTCGCATCCCTCTAAATCCACTTTCTTTGTCACTCTCTCTGCCACATGAGCTTTCACCCGTGTTTGAGTCTGCAGGCTCATTGCAGATTTCGGTCAGGAACAGGTGTATCGGGGACTTCTTTGCTGCTGCAACTCTCTCCCGATGCATCTCTGCATCTTCCCTCCAGATGGCTGGGAGAATGGTGTCAAGACGAGACTGGGTTCGTTTCATTCCTCTGGAGAAAAGCTCTGTTGTAGCAGGGTCCGGGTCAGCCAACCTGGTGTGTTCAATGGTAGTGCCACTGGTAGTTCTGCTCGGAGATAAGAAGGGGGAGTCGTCATCTTCCTCTGAGTAAGTTGGACTGGAGGATGACTTTCTCTCAAACTCTGGCATCATGGACTGTGTGCGAGTCATATTGGAATAAGATGATTCTCTGCCTCTTGGTGACTCATTGTCGTTCATGTATGAATCTGTGCCGTCCCTTGAAATGTGCAAGGACTGCGAGCGTGTCAAGCTCCTGTCAGCAATTCGCTTGTCAGCGTAGTCACAGCTTAATGGGTCTCTTTGTAAGTGCACTGCAGCATTGTTATGCCTGGGAAATGTTTCTCCACAGTAATGATGGGAGGGACCCCTTTGGAGTCTGTAGTGAGGAGGGAGGGGAGGGGGACAGGTCTGAGGTGGAGGAAATATGGATGGTCCTCCAGATGATGGGGGAATTGATGGCGAGAGAGAGGGAGATGGAGGCAATGTCTGGTGTGTGCGATTGAATCCTAAATGGTCAAAGTTGCCTTTTGACGAAGAAGAGCTGCTTTTAAATAAAGGATCTGAAGTTTCCAAATTGCCCAGTGGATATGAGGATCCAGGGTAGTGACCCAGTCCATATGATCTGGGATATATCGGTGGAGGAACAGGTAGGGGCCGTGAATGTAAGTGGTTGCCTGAAGAGGTGGATACTGAGCGAGGTTTAGGAGGGAGGATGGGTGCTTGAGAAGACACAGATCCAGAGCGCCTCAGGTCTATGTCTCCTGTTCTGTCTCCAACATCTACCACTGCAAAATCTGTCACTCTGTTGCAACCTTCTTTACTAAACTCAACCAGGCCTATGTTTGTCACCAAAATCTGGACTTCACTGGATCTTACAGTCTGAACTGCCTGAGGGGCACCTCTTCCAAACTTGTCTTGGTAACCAAAACCAGATCTTTCCTTTCCAGTACTAATCTCTACTAACTCTAAATCTCCACGACTAATAGAATCTGCTTGTAATGAGGATGATTTTCCTTTAAAAGAAGGAGATTTGTCCTGTGGGGTATGCTCCTCCAAGCGGATGTAGTACTCACTAGCTAATGAAGGGCTACGAGCACTGATCACAGGGACAACTGTGGGTGTGTCCAGAGACTGCCTGTGACCAGAACTGGGTGTAGGTATTGGCTGAGGAGGAGGGAGAGGTTTGTAACCTCTCCTGCCATGGGCCTTCTCCCAAAAGTATTCAAAATTTAACCCTTTGCTAGTCTCAGTGACAGTCAAAATGTCATCAAGCTCAGATGAGGTGGGAGTGATTGAATTCACAGGATCCAGCAGAGGGAAAGAGTTATCGTTCCCTCTGAAACTTCCATCCTCTCTGCTGTAATCTCTCTCTCTGTGCCGTTCACCTACAGAAGACAGGAATGCACTGGGCCGGAGTGAATCCCATCTCCTCTCAAATGACTCCTCACTCTCTCCTCTCCTTCCTCGCCCTCGTTCCTCATACTCCTCTTCATCCTCATCCTCCGATAAGCTCCTTCCTTGCTCCACAGCCAAGAGAGAGGAGAGGAGAATGAAGACTTCATTGACTGTTGGACGCTGAGAAGGAGGAAGCCAGCATGACTGCATAACCTCATACCTAAAAAAAATACAGAGTGTTAAGTTCACCTTTTCATTGATAGAAAATGTAAATAAACACTTTCAGTTCCAGGAAGAACACAAAAAACAATTAACCATTAACTGACCAGTAGTCCGCATGGGAAAGTTTGAGACGAGGTTGGGCCAGCGTGATCTGCCTCTCTTTGATGACAAAGGTGAGGACTTCTTCATCACTTAAATGTCTGTGTGGTTGGGCACCAAACTCAAACAGCTCCCAAATCACCACACCTAAAGACCTGTCAATCATGAAAAAAGCTAGAGTAAGGGTCTACAGAAATTCACATTAAACTGATAACAGTAGATGTATGTCAACAAATCCTGCAAAATCAAAGTAATAGCAGAACATTACATGTTTTTGTACTAAAGTTATATTCCCTGTTTTTAATTTTCATTTGATCATTCAAACCACTTTCAGCTGTTGCTCAATTAGCATTTCATAACATAAGAAAACAGCTAAATTTACTTAATACACTATTTTTTTTTTACTTTTACTAATAATTAAAAACATGTATTTCACTGAATGAAAAACAGTTACATTTATATACATAATTTACAGTGAGGAAAATAAGTATTTGAACACCCTGCGAATTTGCAAGTTCTCTCACTTAGAAATTATGGAGGGGTCTGAAATTTTCATTATAGGTGCATGTCCATTGTGAGAGACATAATCTAAAAGAAAAAATCCAGAAATCACAATGTATGATTTTTTAATAATTTATTAGTGTGTTATTGCTGCAAATAAGTATTTGAACACCTGTCAATCAGCAAACACTCTGGCCCTCAAAGACCTGTTAGTCCGCCTCTAAAAAGTCCACCTCAACTCCACTTATTATTCTAAATTAGAAGCACCTATTTGAGGTCGATAGCTGCATAAAGACACCTGCCCACCCCACACAATCAGTAAGACTCCCAACTACTAACATAACTAAGACCAAAGAGCTGTCCAAAGACACCAGAGACAAGATTGTAAACTTTCTCAAGGCTGAAAAGGGCTACGGGGAAATTGCCAAGCAGCTTGGTGAAAAAAGATCAACTGTTGGAGCAATTAGTAGAAAATGGAAGAAGCTAAACATGACTTTCAATCTCCCTCTGAGATTGAGATGGGCTCTATGCAAGATCTCACCTCGCGGTATATCAATGATCCTAAGAAAGGTGAGGAATCAGCCTAGAACTACACGGGAGGAGCTGGTCAATGACCTGAAGAGAGCTGGCACCCCTGTTTCCAAGGTTACTGTGGCTAATACACTAAGACGTCATGGTTTAAAGTTATGCATGGCAAGGAAGGTTCCCCTGCTTAAATCAGCACACATCCAGGCCTGTCTTAAGTTTGCCCATGACCATTTGGATGATCCAGAGGAGTCATGGGAGAAAGTGATGTGGTCAGATGAGACCAAAATAGAACTTTTTGGTCTTAATTACACTCGCCGTGTTTGGAGGACGAAGAATGATGAGTACCATCCCAAAAACACCATCCCTACTGTGAAGCATGGGGGTGGAAGCATCATGCTTTGGGGGTGTTTTTCTGCACATGGGACAGGACGATTGCACTGTATTAAGGAGAGGATGACCGGGGCCATGTATTACGAGATTTTGGGGACCAACCTCCTTCCCTCAGTTAGAGCATTGAAGATGGGTCGTGGCTGGGTCTTCCAACATGACAATGACCCAAAGCACACAGCCAGGGTAACCAAGGAATGGCTCCGTAATTGCAAACAAAGGCTAATATTAACATTGATGTTCACAGGTGTTCAAATACTTATTTGCAGCAGTAACACACAAATAAATAATTAAAAAATCACACATTGTGATTTCTGGATTTTTTCTGTTAGATTATGTCTCTCACAGTGGACATGCACCTAAGATGAAAATTTCAGACCCCTCCATGATTTCTAAGTGGGAGAATTTGCAAATTCGCAGGGTGTTCAAATACTTATTTTCCTCACTGTATGTGTATTGTATGTATGTGTGTGTGTGTCTATGTGTGTGTGTGTGCACCCAGTGATGAATTGGTGCCCTGTCCTGGGCTTAGTTGAATAGTGTAATGCCCTGCCCTGTGCCCAGTGAGGGGGTTGGGGACTAGTTGCAACCCTGATAAGGATTAAGTGGGTGTGATAATGGATGGATGGATGGATGAATATACAATGTTTAAACAAAAATCAGTGGAAGGGGCAAAAAAACTATAGCTGTGGCACTGGTATTGGCACCCTTTACAGTAAATCAGAATGGAAACACATTTTCACTCTTTCTATCCATCCATCCATCTATCCATCCATTATCTTCTGCTTAATCCTAATCAGGGTCGCAGTTAGTCCCCTGCCCCCCTCACCGGGCATAGGGCAATGCATTACAGACTGTGCCAATCTATCACTGGGTGCACACACACACACACACACACACACACAAAGACAATTTAGAGTACCCAATTCACCTGATCTTCATGTTTTTGAACTGTGGAAGGAAACCACACTGCCACGGGGAGAACATGGAAACTCTACCCAGAGGGGGACTTGAACCCAAGACCACATTTTGACTCACCTGT
>BRDA01003385.1:56965-80345 GCA_036984385.1 Crenuchus spilurus
ATTTCAGACCCCTCCATGATTTCTAAGTGGGAGAACTTGCAAATTCGCAGGGTGTTCAAATACTTATTTTTCTCACTGTAAATTTATATAACTTCAGTGTATATTGAAAAAAATACATTTATAATTCTTTTAAATATCTTAAATTGTGCTCAGTTTTGTCCTCAAGAAATTGGCTTTTAATGGAATTTAGCAGAATCTATAAATGCAATTTTTGTGCTGACTTTTCTGAAATTGATTCATTTAAAATAACAGTCTCTGCATAACTTCTGCAGCCCACTGATGGAGTTTAATATAACAGAAATTAGCAAATTTACAATTAGTAAGTAGTAAGAGTGACTTAATTCTGAACTCATTTCATTTTCAAAGTATGGGAACTTGCCAATGACTTGTGTAGGGACATTTTGCTAACCTCTGCTTAGCTTGATAAACATGACACCAACAGGTGACCATTTTAAAACAGTAGTGACAAAAGTGTCATTGGGTCATTGTTTTGAAACAATGCTATGGCTCAGATGCCATAATTGCAGTAAAAACCACATTTAACCAACAGCCCCTACAACAATAACCTTAAGTAGAAATGTTTATGTGACAGGGAAGGATGACTGCCGCACCCCCCAGACTCTGTGCCAGTGTTGTGTGTCAAGTCATTCTTCTGGAGAGACATTTATCTTCTGAGAAGATGGCTCACACATCACAAGTCTTTGATTTATGGCAGACTGATCTATAATAAACTGCAAATGTATTATGCTAATTCTCTACAGAGATAACAATTACATTTTCTGCACATTTTAATGCAATTTCTAATTGTTTAGTCATTTAACCTATCAGGAAGAAGTAAATAAAGCTTGTAATTAGCCATCACCTTAACTTTCACCACATTCTATTAATTAATTAATTAGCTTTTAATAAGTTAAACTCAGCAAATAAATAGTAATAGTGATATAAAATCAGCAAATGTGTGTTCTCTGTACACAACACTTACAGTACCAATAAAACTTGTAATCTAAGCGTTGCCTAAACTGTTGCAAAAGATATACTCCATACCACACATTGCTGGTTTTGGTCTGGTCTGTGACCAGCAGTCCTCCACGGAACTCCAGTAGCTCTGGGGCAATCCAGCGAAGAGGAATCCACAGCTTATCTGGAGTCAGGTAGTAGTCTTCCTGTTAATGACAAAGAAAATACAGCACCATAAATTAATATTCATCAATTTAATAATTGTTAGAGAAGCAGACTTCTCTGTCACTGCTTCAATCCTCTGAGTTGGCAAGAATAATGCCCTTGAGCAATGCACCTAACCCCTCACTGCTCCCCAGGTGCTGTAGAAGGTGGCTGCCCACAACTACAGGAATCAATAGAAAGCATCTCTTCTTATTATTCATTTAGGAGAAATCATTTAAATGGATCTTAGACCATAACAGCTAAATATTTACTAGTAATTGTCATTAATTAGCAGCTGTGAAAATCTAACCAACCTTATATTATCTCAGAGACTAAATATCACTACATATTTGAACAGAACTGTATTTGCCTACATAATCATCACAATATCTGCACTTTGTACTAGAAAACTGCAGCTATAAACTCTACAATCTGCTGCTAAATATCACTCAGTACCATGTACTTTACATTACATTTGTCCTTCATCCTGTAATTTGTCGTAGTCTAGTTAGACAAACAGTGTTGTGTTGTGTATTGTTTGAATTTATTAGGGATTGTATGTATTATATGTTTACTGTTTGTATTTCATTACACTTGTATTGTGTTGCACCTGGTCCTGTAGGAGCACTGTTTTGGTTCAGTATGTACTGTACTGTATATAGCTGAAATGACTATAAACTAGTTCTGGGCGATAAAACGATATCGATTTTTTCACGATAAGTTTTCCCTCGATGACGATGATAAGCCGGGAAAATAGAATTCAATAAGCATTAACGTTAGTTTCCATCCTAAGCAGCTTGACAGTGAGTGTAATACCGTTGCTTGATAGCTCCTCCTCACCAGCGCCGCCAAAATGCACTGTTGTGTTTAAAGGCAAGCTGTGATTGGCAAGGCGAGAGAGCGCGAGGTCGCTGTGTGCTAGTCGGTTTGTGTGAGGAGAAGGAGGGGGGCTCCCTGTGTGTGTCAGCCGGAGTGCTAGCTAGCATTAGCATATTAGTTTGACCCACTAGCCTGTTATTTTGGAGTGGCTGCAGCCGACAGCAATCATTGTAAGTTTCAAGAATAAAGCGACGACAGTAAACGTTTTTCTCGTCCATCCTTTCAACTCGTCCAGCCGGACGCTACAATATTATGTTCTGCCAATAAACATTTTAATTTTTTAATATTTTAAACATTTCATGTATTTAGTTTGATGTTTTTAGAAAGATGTTGTTTAAAACTATGACAGTGTTAGAAAATGTAATATTGTGATAATTATCGAGATTGATCAATATAGAAAAATTTTGTGTGATAAATTTTTTGCCCATATCGCCCAGCTCTACTACTATAAACACCACATGAACTTGAACCACAGGGTATTTAGGGTAATCAGGCATTTCTTACTATTTGTTAAGCAGGCATTAGACATTTATGCCCTGAATTTCTCAGGACTAATAGATATGCCAATGCACACCCAAGCATGTAGTTTAATGACAGAGTAACTGAACCCGCACATAAGTACCTTGTAGTGGTTGTGAGAGAGACCGTAGTCTCCAATCCTGACCGTCAGATCTGAGGTGAGGAGGCAGTTTCTCAGCGCCAGATCACTAGAGAGAGATGAACAGAAGACTAAATCATCCATTTTCATTTAGTCTCCACCATCAACCTGCATTTACAGTAACACTACATGGCAGCCTTTGAAGTTGGATTCTGTTTGAAGAATAACTATTCAAAGAGCTGCTTGAGTAGCAGGAGCCATAAAACGTGGAGATGAATTTTGGCATAAGAGGACAGTTCTGTGTGTTACAAAAAGCATTTAAGTAGTAAGCTGTGTTAGAAAATGTCCTGCTACATTGGCTTCTTTGTTTATATCAGTATGAGATGCAGGACATTTGCTCACACTTACCTGTGTATGTAATTGTTCTCATGAAGGTGCAGGAGGCCTGAGGTGATCTCATATGCCATTCGTTGCAAGGTCAAGAGGTCACGGTTCAAAAGATCAGGTGTCATGCCATCTGATTTCCTCTGAGCTCTTAGATACCTTTTGAGATCCCCCTGAAAGTCATGTATGAGAGTGAGTCGAATGAACTGCACTTTATTTATATTTAAACTTGTTTGCTGCAATATCTTATCAACACTTCCTGTGCTGGTTTATTTTAATCAGTTTTCAGCTTGCTGAAGCCCAAAATTCAAACAAAACACAGAGGACAGCTATCCAAGGGTCTTGTGTGTGTTGTTGCTTGACAATGCACATCTGCACACTGCTGCCCATACTGTTGATACTCTCCAAAAAGTTCACTTTGAGGTGTTAAAGCCTCCCTATAGTCCTGATCATACCCCATCAGACGATCACCTGTGTGGTGCCCTGAAAGAAGCCATAAGATGATGCCGATTTAAGTCTGATGAAAAGGTGAAGACAGCTATGCGTTCGTGGCTCACTGCTCAGCAAAAATCATTTTAATAAAGAAATATGAAAGCTTGCTGATATAAGTGTCTTGAAAAGCAGGGAGATTATGTGGAAAAATAATGTTTGTCTTTTTTGAAAACTGATTAAATAAATTCTACAGCCAGAGTGTGGATCACCCTTGTGTGTGTGTGTGTGTGTGTAAGCATAAAGGATTTTAGGCATAGGTATCAACATTCATTTGTTTTTTACATTTATGCTTAAGCCTTTCCATACACTTTAAAGACTATCAAAGTATACAGTCAGTCATGCGCCCAACCTTAGACCTGTGACTGTAAACATGTTAGACTTTCATGCCCGTCACCATGGAGAAGAAAAAATAATGACCTTGCATTAAACTATACTTCTAAGTGCACACATTTCAAACTTCCAGAGGCTAATTGCAGTGTTTATAGTGTATGAGGGCTATATTAGTGTTGAATGTAGATCTCAGGCTTTGAGTGCTCACCAGCTGGCAAAACTCCATGACCAGCAAATAGGGAATGTTCTCACTGCACTGACCCAAACATTGGAGGATGTTGGGATGCTGGAGGCTTCTAAAGTTCAAAAAAGGAAAGAAGGGAGGAGAGACATAAAGAGATAAGGAACTAGGCTTAAGAAGGACAACTAGGTGAAAGACAAAGAGTGGGTTAGAAGTGAAAAAGGAAATCATAGTGACCATAGAGGTAAGAGAAAGAGAGAGAGAGAGACATAGCAAGTGTAATTACGCTCCAAACTGGGAGTGATATATAGGTCAGTTATGCTGTTGGAGCATTCAGTAACCCAGTTTCTGCCTGAATTTCAGCAATACTGCACTAAATATACTTTGCACAGTCACAATGTACTAAATGTCATTCACAAATCTGTCAGTCTGATATGATAACTGCAGTATGTTTCTTTTCAGGGTGGATACCAACGATTAGTAGTCAACACTAAAACCCAGTATATGGGATTGATATTCAATAACCATAGGTTACAATTACACATTACACATTACATTACATTACATTGCATTTAGCGGACGCTTTTATCCAAAGCGACTTAAAATAGTTGCAAAGTACAGATGCGAAAAAATTATACTAGAGTTGTACTAGTATTTACTAGTACTAGTATACTAGAATTAACATTTGGATATCGAATGCTGAGTGCATATCAGTACTCATGGGAAGTATTTGGGATCACTAGAGCAGGTGCTCTTTGAAGAGCTTGGATTTTAGGAGTTTCTTGAAACCAGTGAGGGACACCTCTGCTCTAGTGGTGGTAGGCAGCTTGTTCCACCATCTGGGAACTACTGAGGAGAACAGTCTGGATTGCTTTGTGTGAATGTTAGGCAAAGCAATGCGACGTTCAGTGGAGGAGCGCAGCGACCGGGCAGTGATGTAAGCTTTTAAGAGCGAGTGTAGATAAGAGGGAGCCTGCTCTGTCATCACCTTATAGGCGATCGTGCTGGCTTTGTGTTTGATCCGGGCAGCAATCGGAAGCCAGTGTAGCTCAATGAGCAGTGGGGTGACATGTGCCCGTTTTGGATGGTTAAACATATTACTATATTATGACCACACCTGATTTGAATGAAATTGGCCTGAAACGTCACATGATACCACGTAACAGGGTTTTCTGCAGTTATAAATAAGTGAGCACAACAGTCAGTTGTAGCAGAGTGCAAAACAATCGTCATGGTTAAGGATGCAATCTGACTGACATCAGAACATGACAATAGGGTACCAGTTCTCTACACCAATGACTGTGCCTCCAAAGACCCAGTTGTAAAACTCCTGAAATTTGTGGATGACTCCACTCTGGTGGGCCTCATAGCTGATGGGGATGAATATACTAAACACAAGAAAGACTTTAGAGATGATGGTGGATTTCCAAAGCAAACCCCCGACCCACTCCCCTTTACATCAACGGCTCTGCAGCTTCCAACTGTGGAGTCACTCAAGTTCCTGGGCACCACCATAACCAGTGACCTAAAGTGGGAGAGGAACACAGTCTCCATCTCTAAGAAAGCAAAGGATGTTCTTCTTGAGACAGCTCAAGAAATTTAACCTGCCACAGACCCTGATGATCCAGTTCTACACAGCAATCATAGAGTCCATCCTCACAGCATCCATAACAATCTGGTTTGGTTCCTCCATCTCCCAAGAACGAGCCAAACTTCAACACATCATCAGTGCAGCAGAGAAGATCATTGGATGTAATCTGCCAACGCTTCAGGAGATCTACACCAGCAGGGTGAGGAAGCTCGCTGGCAAATCACAACTGACCCCTCACATCCTGGCATCACCTCTTCCAGACACTGTCCTCTGATAGAACCAGGACCATCAAAACCAGCACAGCACGGCACAAACAGCTTCTTCACCAGAGCTGAACTACAACTGAACTGAGCGTCCCCATTTCACTGAACTTGAACTGGATTAAACAATAATTATTAAAAAAGTACTGCTACATGTTGCTCATTTGCACTTTGTTTACTTGCACAGCTGTACAGATCTCTACAATCTCTGTAAATGTTCATATCATCTGCACTTTCTGTGTATTACAGAGTGTATATTAGTCTACTGTTTGCATCCTCGGTTCTTTATTACTCTTATTACTTTAGTCTACTTCCTGTTTGTTTTTTTTGTGCTTGACACGTCACCCATGGGTCACTCTCACAAAATCAAATTCCTTGTATGTGTACATACTTGGTGAAATAAAGAGATTGTGATTCTGATTCAGGTGAAGGGAGAGAAAACCACAAAAATTCTGGGATGTTCTAGAGCTGCTGTAGTGAAGGTGTACTGAGAATGGGCTTGTACATTGAGTGCCTCCCAACAGCATAACAGTGGGCCATTAATATGAGAGAGGAACAACAAATCCAGCCAGAGGTACAGAGTAACCAACGTGCCACAGTGGACCAGTTAACCTCTATAATGAACATATGAGCAATGAGGAAAGTGTCAGAAATCACCACTGAGCGAACAATGTTACATTTGGGGCTGTGATGCATACGCACGGTTAAGGTGGTCATAATAGTCTGACATGACTGTGTATAATATAGTGTTTTAAGCATCTGACATGTGGACCAGACTAAAGACATGTTTTTTGTTGTGTTTGCATCAAATATACACATAAATAACAAAAACAAATGTATCTTTCTCTGCTAAATGTTAAATATCAGCTCTGATCAGGGTACATAACATCAACATCATGTTATAAGACACGTTATCAAGCCTCTTCTACATGAGTGAGTGATATGGCCAGATGGGAATGAAGAATTGCAAGATCATCTGTCCCCTTCCGTTTGTGGTTGAGTGATGTTGGTGGTAACAAATTCACTGTCTTCAACATTTGTAACAAAATAATCGTAATTTTTAAAATTTTATTTTGGACACATTTCACTTTTGGAGAATGTCTACTGGTGCATTTTGTATGACATGTAAAGGACAACTGCAGTGTTCAACTACTGTAGAAAAAATGTAAATGAGATGGTTCTGACATCAGTGATAATATCTTTCTGTATTTTTTGTAATCAACTTCATGAAAGCAATGGATGTAAGATAAGATGTGATAAAGATGACCAATGAGTTCAAAAAGCAGTGAAAACAGAAGTGTTTTGTCCAACCTGTATGGTTCAGCCTCTGCCAGGAACTTGCGCTGCTCTAATGGACTGGCACTAAGTTTGAGCTCTTTTACCACAGCCTGAGAGGAACTGCAGTCACACAGCACCTCAGCCAGGATTACCTGAGAGAGAGAGAGAGAGAGAGAGAGAGAGAGAACAGAAGACAACAAATATAGATAATGAGAGAACAAGGCAAAATGAAGACAGTCACTTTGGGACAGATGCACGCACATGAGAAGACTCAGCAGAAAATGTGCTTTGATGTGGCTGCAATATGCACTTGCAGAGTGTTTGAAATGAATATTCAGCTTAATGTAGGCTAGTCAGGCAATCTGTACATAGGACCACATACTAACTGCAATACTGCAATATGCTTGTGAGCCACAGGATTTAACAGTTGTAGTGAAATAATATAGCTGTCATTATATTCAGGATTTGAAAGAAAAAGCTGAAGTTCAGTCACAAAGAGATGTGGCCAATAATAAATGAATTTACTTATTTAGTAACAGTTACATTTCTGTAATGCTTTACCAGACACTGAAAATTGAGTAATGAAATAACAAAGGTTTAGGAGAAAGACCATTCACACAGCCCGTCCGCATCCTAAGCCCTATGAATTACCATCTCTACTTCCTGTTTCCCACAAAGTTTCACACCATTATTCTCACCACACATTAGCTATTAGTGCCGTGAAAAGAGAATAAGCCAGTTTTTGAAGATGGGCATGATTAAAACTGGGCATTGGGGTAGCACCCCTAATCTGAGAAAATGCCCAGGATTAGTTTCTCATCTGCACTTTTTGTCTCATCTGCAAGATCTCACCATTTATAGAGTATAGTGTCACATCCACTGCACTGGGGCATTGAGATTAACACAGAACACACAAATAACATTTCCTGTTCTCCACAGCAACACCAATTAAATCAGCAACACAACACTTCCCATTGTCTCCCATCCAAGTACTAAACAGACCCAAACCTGCTTAGCTTCAGTGGATTTTGTATGGTGTGTTGTGGAGACTGCTGGCTGGCTAATTGAGCTTTGTTCTTCTGTGAGGTCTTATTGTAACAGCCTGCATATCTGTGCATATCTGGCAGGGTTTTTATAATATTAAAAACATTTGAACACGTGTGAATCGGAGAAATGCATTATGCATCTGAGGAGGGGGCGTGACCACAATGACCAAGCTTAGCATGGACACAACACAGACGCTAGTCACCCAAAAGGTCTTTATTTACACATATTTGAAACCACTAAAACAGTTAACAAGCACCAAACAAATAAACATAAAGATAATCCCCAAAATTTCTTAGCTGTAGTCCTTTAAGAGTCCTTTACTCAGTCCACAGAGGGCATTTAGCTCAGTGGCTCTTTTCCCCAAATGACAGCACAGGCATAAGCCGAGCTCAGACAGTATTTCAGTTCCCTCAGTTCTCCTGTGTCTGTCAGAGAGCCCTTTTTATGCACTACCCCGAGCTCTCTCGCTAATCTGCCTCAGGTGTACAGCATTAGAAGCCTTGTTCCAGACCCAGGTGAAAGGAGGGACCATTGTTCCCTCCTCCTCCTCCTCCTCCTCCTCACTGTCACAGTATACAACACAAAAAATTACATTTAGGCTTGTACATAAATTTTGTACATAATCTGTGAGCAGAATGTTAACAGAATTTTTTTTTATTACTTTCTGTATCTCTCATTATGTCCAAAAACATCCTCTGTCACATGTTTTTTTTTCTCAATTCTCTTCTTCACCTGCCAAACCTTTTGACCATCATCAGTGAAGCTTATTCACTTGCATACCATATGGTATTGCTTTTGTCATATGATCTCTCTGGAGTATGATGTAGGGAGCACTTAATTCTAAATATTTCAACTGATTTATCTCATTATTGGTTTAACTGGTTTTACCTTTCCAAACCATCCATTTCCAATCTCCTGCAGGTAGTTCAGAGTGTGTCTCCGGAAACACTGAGAACCAGAGTCTGCGGAACCAAATAAAGAATAACAGAAAGTAATGTGAGCTGATACATTGGAAGCATGTTTAGTGAGTGACAGCTAAATGCCATAAATTGCATTTGTGGTCCTATATGGCATTCTGTGGGTTAGGTAACATAGTTGGATTTCATTGTGTGTTACCTGTGTGACAAGTAATGCTGCACAACCATCACTAAGTGCAATAATATATTAAATAATTAAATTTAATATAATAATATTAATAAAATATTTTCATGCTGACATTTTTCTGGTACAACAATGATGTGAGGTAATGTTAGTCAATATGTCTATACTAAAAATGATGTTTTCCTTTAAGATTTGTTGTACAGGCCACAAGCATTTATTATTCTTATTTCAGAAAAAGTCATCTGCTTTATTCTACCATCACAGTTGATGGCAACATGAAACAGTTCATTTAACACTACAGCTGCAAGCAGTGGATGAATTTTCCATCAATGCTCCTTTGAAAAGAATGGAATGTCTACTGCCAACATGCAAGTGCAGCTCTAGTGTGGTTGGTGTTACCTGGGTTAGGTTCTATTTGTGGGTTAGGTAGCCTGTGTGATGTAATGTCTGTTTTGTTAGAGTGTTGCTGCTGTTACCTCTATGACTGTGGAAGATGTGGAGTGTGTGTGAGTGGGCACCTGTGCCATTGGACAGTGCTGGGCATGCTCGGTCTCGCAGAGGCAGTGTATAGACCTCTGGCAGAGACGGACATGAGGACAGACTGTCCTCGGGTGCTGGGCTGGAGCCTCCAGAACATTCTTCTGCCTCAGCATTATCAAACTCCTGAAAGGAGGGAAGGAGAGAGAGAGCGAGAGAGAGAGAGAGAGAGAGACAGAGAGATACATTTTTTTACTTTTAATAATCTTTTATTGTGACCAAGTCAAAACAAACCACCTCATTCCAATAATAGTCATAGTCATAAAACCATCACACAAGCAATGTCAACATGCATGCAATTAAATAAATAAACAAACATATAAACAAATAAATAAATAAAAAAGGCATGTATGGCTGCCCATGACAATCATTAAAAATCAGTAAAAACAGGATGGCACACATGCTCTGTTCAGTTCAGCACCTCCCTCCCAACACAGCACCTCCACATAACACTACATCAGCTTAAACCTACAGAGACCATTCATATTGCTATAAAAATTGTCTATGGTCTCTCTGGTGTCAAAGTCTATGGTGACTCTGGTTTAAACAAGTCTGGAGAAGATTTGTTTAGCTTCACAGTCTGTGTTTTGTGTTATTTTGTGTATATGGCCAGTTTTGCTGACCCAGGATTAAATTAATCAGTCAGGACTAGAATCTGTGGTTTTGTTTATTTAAATTCAAGAATAAAAGTCTGTAAAATTAACATTGTAATTCCTTAAAATGGTGTGTAACATTAAACACTGTCTCTCTTTGCTGACAGAAAGGACACCTGTGTGAAACCTCAGGATTTAAAACAGAAAGAAGAGTTCACAAATAAAATGCAGTGCATGATTCACCACTGAAGGTCAGCGCCACTCTGTCTTTGTCTCATCATTCAGTTTCAGAGAGACAGAGCAATAGAGAGAGAGAGAGAAAGAGAGCGATAGAGAGAGAGAGAGAGAGAGAGAGAGAGAGAGAGAGAGGGAGAGGGAAGAAGGGAGGGAGAGGGAGGGAGAGAAAAGAAGGGAGGGAGAGGGAAGAAGGGAGGGAGAGGGAGGGAGGGGGAGGGAGAGCGAGAGAGAGAGAGAGATGGGGGGGGGTCATTTGATTGTTCTTTTCTGACAGTTTGGCCCAAAAAGTCTAATTCTGTATTGTTGTTTTTACCATTCAACCTCATTTGCATCCTGAGCACCAAATTCTGGGCCCTTTGCACAAGCAGTGCTGCCCTCTCCCATCCTCACCCCCACCCCTGGTAACTCAGTCCCACTTTTCACACCAATACGACGCTCCTGGCTCACAAACAGTGTTGACCCTTAGAAGCCAAGGCATCGGTTTTTACTGACAGTAATAAAACCACATTATATAAATATTATTATACAACAGTAAGTAATTTGACCAAACAAGCATAATGAATAAATAGCACTGGGACTTTTAACTATCACTCTGCTTTGCAGGTGTGTTCTCTAAACTGTTAATTAGTTGTCTTACAGAAGGAACTATTTGTGCTGGCAGAACCAAATAAAAAATTAAATACAACAAACAAATCTAAATATGTTGTTGCATATGACTGTTGTAGTACTATTCTGTAAAAGCGATAGCATTAGCAATAGCAATAGTATTGAGGATGAGCTGCATAGCTGAATCTCAGCAGAGCTGCAGAGCTTGTGTCATAGACACGAGGCTGCAGAACATGAAAATAAATGTGTACAATCATTGTACACAGATACACACATTGCTTGCACAGATAAATTTGAAACACACACACACACACACAAGTGTGAACATGTGCCCGAAGCGGTGGGCAGCCCCTTTCCATAGCACCAGGAGAGCAATTGTCTTAGGTGTCTTGCTCAAGGACACTTCAGTCATGGCCTGCCAGTGGATCAACCCAGCGACCTTGTACATTACATTACATTACTTTACATTGCATTTAGCGGACGCTTTTATCCAAAGCGACTTACAATAGTGGGAAAGTACAGATGTACTAGAGTTGTACTAGTATTTACTAGTACTAGTATACTAGAATTAACATTTGGATATCGAATGCTGAGTGCATATCAGTACTCATGGAGAGTATTTGGGATCACTAGAGCAGGTGCTCTTTGAAGAGCTCGGTTTTTAGGAGTTTCTTGAACCCAGTGAGGGACATCTCTGCTCTAGTGGTGGTAGGCAGCTTGTTTTGTAGTCACAAAACCAAATCCTTAACCACCACACCAGAGCTGCCCTAAAATATTCACTATAACTACACTACGCTCTGTGTAATATTGTTTAAATATAAAAGCATATGGCTAAAATTATTTCATAAATTAAAATTTTTGTCAAAATAGCAGAGTTTACATTTTTAATCAATAACACAAGTGTAAACAGTCCACACTTTCCAGTTTTGTGGAAAGAAAACAAACATTCTCTAAAGTCTTGCCATGTTTTTTATTCTGTTTTGACATCAACCAAATGGGAAAAGGTCAGATTCACATTTATCTATACGAAATATTAATGGAACATAAATGTAACTTATTACATAACTTTGATTGTGTAATTATTGTAATAACTATGGATGCACTGCATATTTGGTCGCTGAAATTATTTGGCCAAAAATGGCATAAGTGAAATACATCAAAAACGTGACTGAATATGTCACTTATATGACTGAATAATTTATACTGATCAGTGAGGTTATTAATGACACTGTTACTACAAACCAGATTCCAAAAAAGTTGGGACACTAAACAAATTGTGAATAAAAACTGAATGCAATGATGTGGAGATGGCAAATGTCAATATTTTATTCATAATAGAACATAGATGACAGATCAAAAGTTTAATCTGAGTAAATGTAACATTTTAAAGGAGAAATGTGTTGATTCTAAATTTCACAGTGTCAACAAATCCCAAAAAAGTTGGAACAAGTAGCAATAAGTGGCTGGAAAAAGGAAATTGAGCATATAACAAACACCTAGAAGACCAATTAACACTAATTAGGTCAATTGACAACATGATTGGGTATAAAAAGAGCTTCTCAGAGTGTCAGTGTCTCTCTGAAGCCAAGATGGTAAGAGGATCACCAATTCCACCATTGTTGCGCAGAAAGATAGTGCAGCAATAACAGAATGCTGTTACCCAGCGTAAAAGAGTAGTTGCTTTTGTAGTGTTTGTTTGTGTTCTATGTGTGTTAGCTTGTGTTGTATTTGTGTTAGCTTGTGTTGTGTGTGGTTGCATTGTATGTTTTAGCTTGTGATGTGTTTGTGTTAGCTTGCATTGTGTGTGTTAGCTTGTGTTGTGTGTTAGCTTCTGTTATGTTTGTGTTACCTTGTGTTGTTTGTTAGCTTGTACTCTGTGTTAGCTTGTGCTGTATGTGTTAGCTTTTGTTGTGTTTGTGTTAGCTTGTGCTGTGTGTGTGTGTGTGTGTGTGTGTGATAGCTGCTGTTGTGTGTTTGTTAGCTTGTGTTATGTTGTGTTGTGTGTGTTAGCTTGTGTTGTGTGTATTAGCTTGTGATGTGTTTGTGCTAGCTTGTGTTGTGTTTGTGTTAGATTGTGTTGTGTCTGTTAGCTTGTGATGTGTTTACGCTAGTTTGTGTTGTGTTTGTGTTACCTTGTGTCTTTTGTTAGCTTGTACTCTGTGTTAGCTTGGTGTGTGTTAGTTTTTGTTGTGTTTGTTAGTTTGTTGTGTGTGTTAGCTGCTGTTGTGTGTGTGTGTTAGCTTGTGTTGTTGTGAATTAGCTTTTGATGTCTTTGTGTTAGCTTGTGTTGTGTGTGTGTGTGTGTTAGCTTACGTTGTGTTTGTGTTAGCTTGCGCTGTGTGTGTTAGCTTGTGATGTATTTGTGTTAGCTTGCATTGTGTGTATTAGCTTGTGATGGGCTTATGTTAGCTTGTGTTGTGTTTGTTAACTTTGTGTTTGTGGTCCAGCGGCTGCAGTATTAGGGACCATCTCACAATTACCAGAGGAAATGTGAAGTGTTTCACTGTCTGTAGCCTAATGACACTCACATTAAACACACAAAAATCAATGTAACTTACATAATTCATTTTAGACATCTTCATCATTTTGTTTCATGTTTTTAATTAAATATTAATAATTATGTAACATACCTGCATCTCCATACATATTCATATATTAATGCCCATTTTTCATTTTAACATTTGATTTATATACAAATCTAAAAGAATAATCAATTAAACTCAATGATGTCATACCAGCTTATTTAAAATACAGACATTCATTCCTAGCTAACTACAAGACTTATTTTTGGAAACAGTTTAGTTAATAATTAGTGAATGAAAAAACCTGTTCGGTGTTTGGTATTGGACCAAATGTTTCATTTTGTCCGGTTTCAGTTTCAGCCAAAAATTTTCATTTCAGTGCATCCTTAGTAATAACACAAAAATACAATATAAATTGATAGAACAACAAAACAACAATAAATAAATGCCTAAAGAGCTTATTTTTAAACAACTGTGGGATTTCTTCTTTTTCCAATTTTATGGTGTTTGGGCTCAATAAAGTCAGTCTTAACAGAAAGGAGACTTACATTGAACCCGACTCCTCCACGCTTGCAGCAGAGACAGGTGAGGAGCAGCAGAATGAACGAGACCAGGCCAGAGCAGGAGATGAGAATGATGACATAGGGTGGAGGGGAAAGAGAGCCATCCCGTGAGACAGACACTGCAAGGTAGGAGAGAGTGAGAGAAAAGAAATAAAAAGAGAGAAATTCAGATATGGTAGTTAACTATCTGTATTCATCTTCATAACGGCGAAAGGTGAGCCTGATTATGTAATGTAAGGCAAAGAAGAAAAGAGAAACTGAAAGGAAGAGAGGCAGCAAGAGAGTAAAAGAGACAGTGAGAGAGAGAGACAGAGAGAGAGGTATATTGCATATAGTCCTATTGGGGTAAAACCACTGAGAAGGGAAAGGAGATATAAGGTTAGCTTTTAGCAGTAGATTTATAACTGAACAGAGGAGCCCAATGAAATGCAAGTCATTGGGCAGTTGGTCAGAGTAAGAAGGACAGCAGAGGAAATCAGAGCAGAGCAGCATTTGCATGGGAGGAGGAGGAGGTTTGAAAGATAAAGGTTAAAGTTTAGGGAAACCAAAGGAGCCGGAGAATTCATAATACAAGACATTCCTTGTACTTTTCATAGTAATAGTTAGAGGGGCAGGCATTTGGAAAACTGTTTTGGGGGTGGGGCCTGTTTTAGGGTGAAAGGGTTGAGTAATTCAGAAATATTCACTCAGATAGGGAAGGTACCAAGTCAGAAGGGGTTTGGGGGCATTTTTAATTAGAGTACCTCAACTTGCTCGTGTGTGTGGGGTGAACCATCTGTGGAAGAGAGAAGGGAGGAGGGCACGGTGGTTAAAATTACCTTTGGCATGGAAATTACTACCAATACTGCATATTCACACACACACACACACACACACACACACACACACACACACACACCTACAGATTGTAAACCATCTCCAAAATTCATCTTGGCATAACCAACAGAGTCTGACAGTTGTGAGTCATCACACCCAGCCATGAGCATTTGACAGACATCAGGAACGAACCTGAAGAGGAACTGGAGAGCAGTGTTCAACTGCCTTCAACTAAATAAATAACTAAATAAAAACTGGTGAAGGACAAAAAAACAGTCATAAATAGTACTGTATGAAAAACAATAGCAGGCAGTGTGTGCAATCTGACTTAAGTCCAAAAAATTGAATATCATGTAACCTCAGTTATTGTTTGCCCTGGTTGACTTTTTTTTTTCAAGGAAATTGTGTTCCAGTTATCGTTTATCCAACTGGTTTGCATTGTTGTGCCCACGTGACTCCCTGTAAATTTTGGTTTTATCTGTTTCTCTTTGTTTCTCGTTGATAACACTCAAAATAAACTAAAACACATCACACTAAAGCGACGGGGGCAGCACTACTGCCTGAAAACAAATAGCAGCCAAGACCCCTGAGAACGGGTGTACAAAACAAAGGCTTCTGGGTGCACCACACTGGTCTGCTCTGAAACAGAGTGTAAACCTGTAATTTTCATTTATCCATTTCATTAGTCTTTTGTATTAATTTCTCATTGTGTTCTGTATATAAAACTATAGTTATTGTATGTAAAATGTATTTTTGTTCATATTTTGGAGTGTCTGGAATTATTTTTTATGGAAAATATTGCTTGTTATTGTTCATTTTGGTTATCATCAGGCACTTTATAACCAATTAATGATGAAAACCGAGGTTCCACTGTATTGTGAAAAAGTCCATTTGTGTTCATTTGTGTGGCCCTTTTTAAATTAAATTATGAACACAAATTAAGTTTTAAAAAATATTTACATTTTCCGAAATGCACTACTACTTTTCAAGGCCATCACAGAGACCACAACATTTTAGGTCCTCCTACTGATGTTCCCACATTTTGAATGTTCAGACTGAAAAGTGAAAATGTCAAAATTTGACTGTGGATTATAACCTTCACATTTAAAATAAAGTTGAAAATCAACATTTTGTGTCTTTAATGCAACATAGTGTTTTAAATGCACACAGTAGCTCTGATTTGAGTCTAGATATTGTCCACAATACAAATATTGGGAAGAAAGATTATAATATGATTTTTTGGGAAGATTGCACACCTCTAGTAGATATTTTGTCAGTTAAATATACTTTCAGCTCAATTAACAGGTACATAACATATGTAATAACAAAAAGAAACAAAAACTGAGCTCAAACGTTTGTCAGCTAAGAAACGGTTTTATAGCATACTTTTCAATATGCACTTTGAGTAAATGCAACAACAATTCCCTCCTCCTAACAGATGGAATAACAATTTAATAAAATGAATTTAAAATGAATAGGACGATTGTCTACTCTGTCCATGAGCCAACAATAATAACATTTATTCATTTGTTTAATCAATTGCTATTGTTTATATTGTTCTTTTAAAGTAATATTCCCAAATAAAAACAAAGTAACAAATAATTTTGGTCTAGACCATTTAAAGTATAATCACTTTAATTCTGCATTTGATTGGGTAGACAACACAGCTTTTGAAAATAACTGGGATGTTTCTCGTTGTTTGATATTCTTTTCAACAGTTACCTTTTACCCTATCATTTCACAATTCCTGTTACTAGTTTTCATTTAGCTCTTATAAAAATTAATAGTCTATTGCTAAAAGCTGTATGCATAGCAAGCAGACCAGCTAATATTGAAATGTTAACATGAAGAAGAATTATAATTTCAGGTCTTGTAATAATAATCATGTGTCACTATTTAAAAGCTTTATTTTTTTATTTTCCAAAAAAAAATTAACTACATGGTCATTTCAGAACATTACAACCACCCCTGGTTTAGAGTTGGGTCTGGGACCTCCCATATCACATTACAGGGTTTGATGCACATATAAATAAGCAAGCACACCAGTCAGGTGTAGCAGAGTACAAAATTATCATTGTGGGCAAAAAACTGATAACTGATGTCCAAAAGGGCATGATAATCGGGTTCCAGGTGAAGCGTAGGATCTCAGAAACTGCAAACTTGTGTGATGTTCTAGAGCCTCCGCTGAGCCTCTGGACTTCTTATACACTGAGTGCCTCCTAACAGTATAACAGTGGTGCCCCACGGGCCATTGATGCCAGAGGGGAACAGTGACTCCGGCAAGTGTTACAGAGCAATCAATGCAACACAGTGGACCAGTTAACCTCTATAATCATCACAGGTGCAATGAGGAAAGTGTCAGAAATCACCACTGAATGAACACTCCAGGGTGATTATTCCTACTATTAGGTATGTGGTCATAATATTCTGATATGACTGTGTTTAAGTGTACAGAGGAACATTTGCCCTTGAACAACACATGTCCTGGAAAGAACTTTTAAATCAGTGTTACAGAAACATTTGTCTTCATTTACCAACCGTTAAAAAGACATTTACTCACTTACACAATTTTCATGAAGATTTTAATGTTCACCAATATCTTATTATCTGGAGTTTGCTTTTAGGTCAGAATCTATACACACTCAAGAGCTTATGCACATTTGAGTGATGACGTGTTTGTTTAAGATAATTACTTAACGTGTTTTCTTCAATTTTAAGGTGTAATATACTAGGATATATATTATAATCATATGTAAAATAAAATGTAAGAAAAAACTTAAACTTAAAAAGCTTAAAACAGCAACATAATGGTGAGCGAGGCCCTTTGTATTATTTTCTCAATTAATTAAAAAACATAAATGTGTAGTTAACCCTCCTAAAACACACATTATGTTCAGGCACATCTCCTAAGAGGGAAAGAATTTCAAATCAGTTATCATACAACAAAAACATAAATATTCAAAACAGTTTATTTAATATTTACTTAATAATTTCAACTGATATGCTCCTCTGATGATATCTCATTTACATACTGGCATTGTTTAATGCTGTTTAGAGTACTGTTGTATAAGATAACTACTTTGATACTTTGTATTTGTCTATATACAGTGTATACATATATATATAGTCTATTTCTAATCTGAACAAATCATACATTCATACATAGAGTCATACATAACTAGCTCTGTAGTATCTAGACATTTTAAACACAATAATAATAATAATAATAATAATAATAATAATAATTATTATTATTATTAACAATAATAATAATAATAATAATAATAATAATAATAATAATAATAATAATAACAATAATAATAATAATAATAATAACAATAATAATAATAATAATAATTATTATTATTATTATTACTGATCACCAATCAAAATTATTTTTACTAATTAACCAGAATAAATGATCTCAGTAGACAGGAGCAATTTGTAATAAATTTTGATTTATTACAGATAAATAGCTCAGCTATAGGGGTATTTATACTCTGTCATTAACATTAATACCCCTGTGGGTTAAAACACAAGAGACAGGTGTGTAAGACTTGTGATGGTAGTGAATCAACAACACTACTATTATGTAGAAATATGGAGGTTAGTGATTATGTGTATAATGTTTATATTGTGCTGTGCAGTCCGTGGTCTTTATAATGTAATGTAATAGAATGAGAAGTGTGTGATTATTAGTGTATGTAGATCCTACCGTTAACAATAGAAGCACCTTTGTGGAATTTGGGGCTTAATAGCAGAGAAATAACGCAGGCAGACTATTTACTTAGATAACTCATGAAAATAACATTATATAAAGCTGGTATAGAGTCTGTTTACGTGTATTATTTGTATTATTTTTTATGTCATTTTCCCCATAAAATGTTTATATGTACAGACCGGCGCTGCATAACGTTACACACAAATAAACACGAGGCCTATCGTGACTGTCAGGGATAACCCAACATATAGTCAGTATAACACAGTATTATATCACACAAAGACAAACAAGTCATCGGTTTGTCTTCTAAACTCACATCTGAAAAATATGTTTTATGTTCAATAACTGTGTCAATACATTTAATAGAAATATTACGCTAACGTGAATAAATGTCATTTCCTAGGTCTAATAACGCTACAAAAACACATAACTATATATGAGCACGTTGATAACCTGTCCACGACCTTTTTGACCGAATTTAAACGGCAAAAACAGAAGCTTTAGTTGGTAAATATAAGCAGACAGACGGAGCTATGCTAGCTTCTTATTCTTAAGCGTCTTACTGGATTTTGTCGTTCCACCTTAAATGCTGCTGCAACACTCTGGCGCCTATCAGACGCCTGGATTGAACTGCAGTAGCATTTAAGGTGGAACTGTAAATTCCAGTGAGACGCGTACGAGTTGCAGACAGACTGTCCTTCACAATTTTACCGTCAGGCTAATGCACAGCAGCACTCAAATACTGTTCACACACTGACGAGAATACATATGAAAAAATATACACCAAATATAAATCATTAAAACAAATATAAACAATTAATCAGTATAAAATGCTATAATAAAACTCCACGCCTCTCCATCCATCCAGGCAGATATAACCTCCACCTCCAACTCAGCGGCTCGACTCACCTTCTCTCTGCGGCGCTCCCAGCGCTCTGTCCGGGCTGAGGAGGGACATGAGCCCCGTCAGCAGCAGCAGCACGGTCCCCCAGCGCCGCGGTGCTCGCATAGTGGCAGACTCCAGCGCACCATCCGCGCCGCCCTCCTCTCACTCAGTCCGGCTCAGATAAAGCAGCTCCGCCGCTGATGCTCGAGATGCTGTTGTTGTTGTTGGTGCTGCTGCTGAGAGCGCCCCACTCTAACCCTCCTCCTCCGCCTCTAATCCGCAATTTTAAAGCGCCTTTGTGCTTCTTCTCAACAACATACCGCCCAGAATTCGTCTATAAATCATATTTATGAACATAAGAAGTCGGTAATGCTGCTTTCTATATAACATGAGAAATGCTAACACTCCTCAGGCTATCAGCGGAAGCTTTGTGAGCTAGTCTGTTTTCTCTCTCTCTCTCTCTCTCTCTCTCAACAAAATGGTAACTACGTCAGACGCGTTATATTTTCCCTCGACTGCCTATCTGCTCTTATTCACCACTATCAGATACGTCAGGAGCCAACGACACCATGCTTATTATGACTTTGTCTGAGCGTCATTATAATAGTCTTTATAATAATGACCATCATAATCAAAATCATTTTTGTCATCTTAATAATCATCTTCATTGTTATTACAATTAACATACTCATCATACTAATTCATAATCAACACCGTTATATTCATCACATTAATATCACAATGTCTTTATAATATTCTCATCAGCCCACCATTATCTCTGTGTTCACACCAGCAGTCTAAAATCAATTTAATTGTTAATTGAATTCTATCCCATTTGAATTGAATTTATCCAATGGGATGAACCATCACACCATTCCTTACTAAGTCTGTAATGGAAACAACAGAAAATATCTACATATCCTTGTATCTGCACTCATTGTTTATTTTACCGTACAGGTGCACTTTGTAGTTCTACAATTATAGACAGTAGTCCATCTGTTTCTCTGTATGCTTTATTATCCTCCTTTCACCTGTTCTTCACTGATCAGGACCCCCCACAGAGCAGGTATTATTTTGGTGTTGAATTACTTTCAGCACTTCAGTGACACTGACATGGTGGTGGTGTGTTGGGGTGTGTTGCTTTGGTACAAATGGATCAGAAACAGCTGAGCTGCTGATATGTTTAAACACCACAGTGTCAATGCTGGAGTGGAAATAGTGGACCAATCAAAACTCTCCAGCTAAAAACTTCCTGTGACCACCAGTGAAGGACTAGAGGATCAACACAAACTGCAGCAACAAATGAGCTACTGATTAAATGGACAGAGTTTAAATACAAGGTGCTGTTAAAAATGACTGATCATTGCAAGTTAATGTAAGTGATACTCTTCTGGTATTAGATGTGCATATAGACACTGAGGTTACATTTTAAGTGTGTATTTTAATAACTCACAAGGTATTTGATGTCAAACCACAAAGAAAGCATTTCTAGGCTATGTTGTCCATGTGTACATCATTACAGTAGTAACAATGTGAATGAACACACTGCAGATTAACCCAAGAACCCACAGTGACATGTCACAAACACTTTTAAAGGTCTCGATCGGTCGTATACAGCCTTTTCTTTCACTTTATCCTTATGATGTCCTCAAGTGACATATACTACAGCATCCTGTATGCAGTCATATGAGTTTATTTGTTTTCATACAATTGATACATTTATGTGGTTTAAAAAATTACAAGTAGTTTTTTAAAGTAAAAAGTAGTGTCATGGAAAGGCAAATAAAAAGGCAGATCTGTAATATTACACACAAAAAAGTGTAATATTAGTTTAACCTCAGACATCTCCTGCAAAAGAACACAAACAACAGGTTATTTACTCTACGATCTCCATAACTATTAGAATTTAGTTTGTTCTTATTAGCTATAAGCACTTTCCATTTGTACAGATGAGGTTAGTGTGATGGGATAAGACTTTTATCAAACTAAATGTTAATGAGGCTTAAACAGCACTTGGTGTTAAAACGCTTGAGTTTCATTTGAAGAAGTCAGTGACCAAAAAAATATCTTGTGTGTTGACTGACTGTAATTTCACAAGTATTAATGGTGTTGCACCATTCTGATGATCTCTTCCCCCTACACCTCTTGCAAAAATAAAAAAAAGTGATTTGATGTTTCTTCACGTAAGTGAAGATAATCAGTCTGGCATGCTGGGCTGGGGAATATTTCACAAAGATTTTAGTCAGGTCATTTATGCCCAAAGTCAAACCAATAGAAAAGTCAAACCCAGTTGGAAAGTCTAACCAATAGGACAAGAGTGGCAGGACATTTTTACTGGACAATCTTCAATATTATGCTTGTACTATCTGGCTAACTTCTGCTTTGTGAAAAAGTCGCTCTGTCTGAGGTGGCGTTTGCATTTTATATCATCTGATTTGCAGCTCATGAAGAAATGAAAGCTCACATCTTCAGCAACCATCCCATCATATGACCATGAAGACACTTTATGATTGTACACAACTTGATCTTCATACGTTCTTCACCTGCAAGGTACTGACCTCCCTTCATGTAAAGAACATTTAGAACACAAAGATAATGAATGTATGCCATTTTTTTATCTTTATGCATTTAAGTAACATATACAGGGAATAAATATAGATACATTTTTCTACAGCTTTTATTTTTGCACAAAATTTATTTGCTCAACTCATTGTGAACAATACATGCACACACATTAGCACAAGTCACATTTTCCCCTTGATATGTTACATCCAGCAACTGTGCATCAAAATGTATTCTCTGTAGAGGACATGTTGACTTATCATTTACAAGATCAAAAATAAGACTGCGCACAAAGAGAGGAAATTCAATGACAATCTAAATCCCAGCTTGCCAGAGTTCCACCAGGCCATCAAAATGTGAAGTAATTTATCTGTGGCGAGTCTCTTAGTTGTCAGTCCATTGGCTGATTGATTGCAGTGTTCCAGGGTGCATCTAAAACGGCCTCTTTCCTTCATAAAGCCCGAGGATGCCGACAGCCAGCTCAGATGCTCAACTGGTCCCCAGTTTAACAACACAGTGTCTGGCAGTGAATGCCTGGAAAAATCAATGCATTTTTATAGTGAACAGCTTATAATGTGCTTTGAGCTTCGTTCAGTTTGTAATCCCGTTTGCGGTGTCCTCACATAACTATATGTGAAAGCTAGCAGAAGTCATAATGGTCTCTGTCTCTCCTCTGCCTTTTGCGTGCCAGCTCAGGAAAATACGCACTGTTGTACGGTCTATCTCTGTCCCCCATTTCTCGCTCTCGTTCTTTCGGCACTCCATTCCTGTGATCCAGTAGTGCTTGTGTCCGTCTCCTCTCCTCAGTTTCTCTCTGCAGTCGTTCTGCACGTAACCTTTCAATTGAGCTGCCAGGAGACAAAAGAGATTGCATATATTGATACTGGATGTGATTTATTATCTTTATTAACAGCCAAATACATATATGTCCTGATGCATAATAATTTCAATCTGAGCTCATGTTTTCCACAGTCTGAAGCACTGCATTCTAACGATGCATTCTTCTCCAAGCTTATGCAAGAAATATATATGCTT
>BRDA01003391.1:6298-38604 GCA_036984385.1 Crenuchus spilurus
ACAAGGTCCATTGCTTATTTTAAGGTTCATTGCTCATCGGATTTAATGAAGTTCATACGGTTGGCGATCCCCGCGTCGCCAGCATCGTAGGGGATCTACGATCGTATCTTCTTCTCCAGGGACAGCGGTCAAAGGTAATGACTGACCTCTTCTTCTATGCTAGCATCTAGGGGATGCTACGACCGCTGCGCCCCTAGCGGTTGGCATACTTGAAGTAATTTAGGCTACTCGTTACTTGGAATTTTATTCGTTACCTGGAACAAAAATATTCCGAGATCTCGACTCGTTACCTGGAATACTCGTTAGTAGGGATGCTCGTAAGTAGGGTTACCACTGTATCTTAATAAGTAAATTATGCATTTTATATTTTCAAACAGACTAGAAATGTGAATTTTCCCCAACTAAGCAGTCTCTCTCTACCACAATCACCTCTCTCTCTCTTTCTCTCTATGTCTATGTCTCTATCTCTATGTCTCTTGGTCTCAGGGTGACGTTGGGCTTTCTGGAGAACAAGGAGAGAGAGGCTTCCAAGGAGATAAGGTACATCCTAGGTTTAGGTTGTGGTGTAGAGTTTGTCAACCAATTCAGATCACGTACGTATAACTTAGCATTCACGCTGGAGACTATTGTGACCTTCTAGGTGTACAATAGCAACCGTTTCAGAGACCATAGCTTAACAACCAGGGAGACAATGGAACCAGGTAGCAACACCTTTGCTTGCACCTGGGAGACTATGGCAACCATCTACCAATACATCTTATAGAGGTGCTTCAAAGTTTGTGCACCCTTTAGAATTTTCTGTGTTTATTTGACCTAAAACTTTATCAGATCAGTTTCACACAAGTCCTAAAAGTACAGTCTCAATCAGACAGATTGTGTGCAAATGGAGAAAATTCAAGACTATTATTACCCTCCCCAGAAGTGGTCGACCAACAAAGATCACTTCAAGAGCATGTTGTGTAATAGTCACAAAGGAGCCCAAGTTAACTTTATGATTCCACTGTCAGGAAAACACTGAACAACAATGATGTGCATGGCAGGGTTGCAAGAAGAAAACTTGTTTACAGTTTGTTAAAAATCACACGGACAAGGCAGAAAGTTATTGGTACAATGTTTTATGGATGTTAAGGTTTGGAGTTGAAGGAAGGAAAGCATTGCATTCCAGCATAACAATGTCATACCATCTGTGAAACATGGTGGTGGTAGTATCATGCTTTTTTGGTAGTGTCACGCCCTGTTTTGCTGTGTTTGGATCAGGACAGCTTGCTGTAATTGGTGGAACAATTAATTCTGAATGATACCTGCAAATTTAAAGGAAAATATCAGGACATCTGTTAGTGAGCTGAATGAATGTCAAGAGAACATGCAAGACAATGAGCTTAAACACACAAGTCATTCTATCAAAGACTGATTAAAGAAGAATAAAGTTAATGTTTTGGAATGACCAAGTCAAAGTCCTGACCATAATCCAATAGAAATGTTGTGGAAGGACCTGAAGTGAAGATTGATGCACAAGTGGTTACATTGGATGCTGAAAACAAAGGTTCACATACTTTTGTTACAGACATGTAGTATTGGATCATTGTGTCAATAATTAAATGACCAAGTCTGACGTTGTCCTGTATGTTTGATTTTGTTCTTATTATGTACTTAAATCTACTATTTATGTACTTGTGTGACAATGTGATGAAGTTTTATCTCAAATATATGCAGAAATATATTCAACTCTAAAGGGTTCACAAAGCACCACTGTTGGTACACCTTCACAACCACTTCAGAGACCTTTCAGCTGCATTAAATCTTATGGAATTATTTAGTAAACCTAAAAGTGTTAAACAAACCGATTCTTCAAAGTAGGCACCTCCTGCTTAGATGCCAGCTTTCTTGGCATTTTCTCAGTCAGCTTTATGAGGTAGTCACCACTTAATGTGTTTGAGACATCAGTTGTGTGTCTACTTTGAAGAATCTAAAGTCTAAACATATTTTGTTTGTTTATCACTTTTAGGATTACTACATGAGCCCCCTTATGTGTTCCTTCATAGTCTGGATGACTTCAATATTAATTTACAGAGTAGGAAAAAAAAAACATTGAATGAGAAGGTTCAAACTTTTGACTGGTACTGTATATTCCCAAATTATTCTATAAAATACTTTCTCATAGAGTTAATTATTAGGTACAGCTTGTGGAATCAACACAAGTGACAAAATCAATGAATGAGAAAACTAATTTAAAAGTTTGTTGTAGCTCCCATTCAATATAACGGTTGTGGGTGGAGTTAAAAATTCTAGTTCCATTATAGGGCGTAAGAGATGTTTTGGCCTCACTTTGCTATTGCTGTCCTGTTCAGTTTTCATATGTGACCCCGCCAGGGAAAACCAGGCCAAAGTCACTGGGCAATTTACTGAGATATCGTGTCAATACCGTGTCACTCACATTAGCGACAAAACTTAGCCACTCAGTATTATTGCTGTAAATGAAAGATAACAGCCTCAGATATCTATTGTAGTACATATTTTGATCAAAAACAAAATTTAAATTCACAAAAAAGTTGTTTTGAAAAAAACAAATTTTGAAAAAAAAAAAGACTTTGGCCTGGTTTTCCCTGGTGGGGTCACATATAGTCTATGGTCCCAGCACAGTGAAGAGGTGTACAGTGTGATCACTGTTCATTGTGTACGGTTATTTATGTACTTTTTTGTCAGTGTAGATGGGGTATTTGCTATTTACCATCTCTCACAATTATTTTCAATGTGTCTATTTCAGGGTGTTCAGGGGTTACCAGGGTTGCCAGGTCCTAGAGGAAAACCTGGACCTCAGGTGAGCTTTTGCATAATGATGATTCAGTTATATGTGATATCATTGCTGAAGGGAACGGCGTGAGGATGCTGCAGACATTCAATTTTCAGCTACACAATGTTGTGTTTTATGACTGCATGTGTTTATGTGTGCTTTCCAGGGCAGACAAGGAGAGAGAGGGCCTGACGGGGTTCCTGGTCCTCCGGGACCTGAGGTATTCCAGCCTATTGGATCACATTCTCTCAGTTGCTTTATTATGTACTATTATGTACTTACTGAAAATGTGACATTTAATTAAATTCAGGGTTTCCCTGGAGACATCGGACCACCTGGACAAAACGGCCCTGAAGGAGAAAAGGTTAGTAAGTTAACAGGAGGCAGATATATGATGCATACCTTCACTGGCCACTTCAGGTACACAAACCTTGTATCTCCACTCATTATCTTTACAGATTGTAGTCCATCTGTTTTTCTGTATATTTTGTTAGCATCCTTTCACCTGTTCTTCAATGGTCAGGACCCCCACAGAGCAGGTGGATCATTCTTTCAGCACATCAGTGACACTGATGTGGTGGTGGTGTGTTAGTGTGTGTATGAGTGGATCAGACACAGCAGAGCTTCTGGTGTTTTTAAACACCTCAGTGCACCAACCAGCCAACCAGCATCAATGAAGGACCAACACAAACTTTGCAGCAACAGATGAGCTGCTGTCTCTGACGTTACATCTACAAGGTGGACCAACAAGGTAGGTGTGTCTAATAGAGTAAACAGTGAGTTGACACAGTGTTTAACATCTTCGGCAGCTCTGCTCACTCAACACACACTTACACACCACCACCACATCAGTGTCACTGTGGTGCTGAAAATGATAAAATGGACAATGAGTGCAGATACAAGGTATGTGTACCTAATGAAATGTGGATTAGATCACACAGACATGTCTATATTATGAACGATTGTTGTAGGCATACTGTTGTGCACCAAGTTGTGTTTGTTTGTTTTTCCTGCACAGGGTAAAATGGGAGCGAGAGGGTTACCAGGACCTCGGGGAGCTAGAGGGCTCGAGGTGTGTCTGCATACATGTGTCTGAGAAAACAATACAGATAGAAACGGATTTCTTAGACAGCAAAGTGTCCCACATTATCCAATCGAGTCACAACTGTAGTTATTTTGACTTCCATTACCAGGGAGAAGAGGGGCCAGTTGGACCACCTGGACCAACAGGACTAGAGGTGAGCTCTGATTGGATGATAGACACAGTATGCAAATGCGCATGAGGATATTTGTTTGTGTGTATGTCTACAGGTGTGTGTTGGCAGGTTAATGTGTTAGGTCATGTGTTTTGTTGGAATGGGACTTTCATTCTGCTTTACCAAAGAGCAACATGAACTCTGTTTAATCAAGCCATGCAGTACCGGTGTCAGAACACATTTCCACATGTTAAAATGGCTGACAATAGGGCCCAGAGTGGCTCAGCAGGCTAAGACGCTGACACTATGACCAGAAGATCACGAGTTTGAATCCCGGTCATGCTGTTTGCCATCAACAGCCGGGGCCTAAGAGAGCAAAAATTGGCAGTGCACTCTCTGGGCAGGTAGATGGCAATCTCACTCTCCCTATCACTCACACATTGTAATGTCTGCTGGCTCAGGCGGTCTACTGATTGGTCCATTCTTCCCTTCCATGCAAATCTTTAAGTGAGATTTATACATGAATGAAGAAACTGGATTGGCAGATGGGTCCAAACTTATGGACATATCTTATCTCATAGTCTTTCTTTTCTGCTCAAAACATCATAACACTGACATGATGACAGTGGAATTGTACATAATGGGAATGAACACATTGGTTTAGGAACTGTTCTTGTGACCAAAAGGTGGCCTTGAGTAAGGCACCTAACCCCTAACTGTAGTCTGGGCACCGTGGATAGGTTTATCTACTGTTCTGGCCAAGTCTGGGTAAACTAGGGGGCTCACTTTTCTCTTGCGTGTTTGTTGAAGCACAACAACATTGAAAATAATTAGAGCTCAATAATCTGATAGAACAACATAAACAAAAACAAACAAAGGCAGAAAGCTGACTAAACCTAAAGGATAACAGAAGAAGCAACACCGAGGGCCAACTAGGCCTCAGTATACACAGTAAATTTGCCAGTTTTAAATCAACACTATTAGAGTTAAATTAACACTGAGAGTGTTACATTTTGACACCCTCAGTGTTATTTTAACTCTAATAGTGTTGATTTAACACTGGCAGATTTACTGTGTACCAGACTATACTGTATAAGCTACACAAAGTGTAGACTAGGACTCAAGATAACAGGCTGTACTGAAGAAGCTACGCTGGCTTACGGGATAAACAATACAGAGGGCTGACAAGGCCTCTAACTATACAAGATGTACTAGCTAGACAATAAGAGGAAGCTAGTTCAAGACAGACTACAGAGAAACAGGCTAATATGCTAAACAAGGTAAACAGACCAGAATACAGAAATAAACAGTCATGTAAATGAAGGTCCAGTGGGGAACAGCTGAGCGAAAAGTCATGTGAGTGCTTTGAAGCGCTAGGGATTATGGGAACTGGAGTTCAGGAGTGATAAGTGAGAGAACAAAGACAGGACTTGGAAGAGTTTGTTTTGCCACTTCGCCTGAAAATTTGGGTACATTTGCTAATGAATCAGATTACTGAGCCAGACTTCCAGATTATTCCATATTATTATAAAATCCAGACTTTTGGATTATTAAGTGCATGTGAACACACTTAATGAGTCACTTTGACTTCATAACTTTGACTCAGCAAAAAGCCATTAATACCACTCGGCTGTGAGTTTCAGGGTTTGACTGTTGAGTGTGATCAAATTTGGGCTTCTAGCTTCAAAGTTGTCGTAGCAGAGTCAGACCACAGGCTGGAAGAGTGGAAGTTCTGACAAACATGACATTACATAACCCGGTTCATCTCTCGTTCCATCTCTTACTCAGTTCCAACATCTTTTGTTCAGCCCTTCTCGTTTTTCTCTCAGAAAGCCAGCGTCTCTCTGGCTGGTCTGTTCAATGGGCTTCTGGACGGCTGCCATCATTCTTTACTCTTGTCTTTCTTCTGCTCTTTCAGGTATCTGTTTTCCTCATTCTTTCTCTGTCTTGCTTTCTCTCTCCCTCTCTCTCTCTCTCTCTCTCTCTCTCTCTGTGTGTGTCTTTCACTCTCTCATTCTCTCTCTCTCTCTCTGTCTTTCTCTCTTTCTCTGTCTGTCTTTCTCTCATTCTCTCTCTCTCTCTCTCTCTCTCTCTCTCTCTGTCTTTCTCTCTTTCTCTGTCTTGCTTTCTCTCTCCCTCTCTCTCTCTCCCTCTCTCTCTCTCTGTCTTTCACTCTCTCATTCTCTCTCTCTCTCTCTCTCTCTCTTTCTCTCTCTCTCTCTCTCCCTCTCTCTCTCTGTCTTTCACTCTCTCTCTCTGTCTTTCACTCTCTCATTCTCTCTCAGGCTCAGTTGTATGGTCTGTAATGTGATATGTCGGAAGCGGTATTTCAGCATGTTCCACTGTCTTCTCTGTGACCACAGTTCTTCTGGTTTTGTACTCAGCATTACATGCACACAGTGGGGGGGCTGCCATGGTTGAACAGAATTTCAAGTGTGTGTGTGTGTGTGTGTGTGTGTGTGTTTACTGATGAATGGACAAGTTTTTTTATTCTGTTATTTTCCAAAACCAAAGGAAGTTCAAAGGTCCCTCGTCTGCTGTTACAACACAGCTCTGTGTTGAGTTTCCCCAAAACATCATAAAATCAAAATATGACTGACCTTGAATGACCTGGGCTGCTCTTAAGACTGGGGTGCTTTTGACTAGGAGATGTTTTTGTTTAGGAGTATGAAGTTCATCTTTGCTCTCCTCTTTTTTAGGGTGTTTTGGGCAAGAAAGGTTTTCCTGGAAAAGTCGGACCTGAAGGAGTCAAGGTTAGAATCCACATGTGCACACAAACACAGGTGCCAGCTTGGGTTAATCACATGGAGACACATAAGTAGCATCTGACTGGTGTTTGGCACCATACTCTTCAGAGCTCCAATATCTACATGTTCTTCCATGTTCCTCCTGGAATCAGCATTAAATGAACATGTTCAACTGACAGGAAGAACGTGTGGTACCAATGTGGACCTCATCCCCCGTTTTGTACCAAGTGGGGGGACCTGTTTTTAGATAACTTAGTTACCTCACCCCTAAATGATGTAAGCAAAACCTTTATTTCCTAGTTATGCCAGTGCTGTGTATAAGAAGCTATTGTAGTGAATATACTGATGTGTATGGTTATCATTACATTGTGGTTTATTAAATGTTACATAACTGATGTGGTCCCAAAACCCCTGTGGGTCCTGTACATTTCCTGAAAACAAATTCTTGTTTTATTCTCAGTGTTAATGCTACAGTTGCTGTTCTCATTCTCTACACAGCGAGGACCAACTTAGATTTTGGTGGGACTCAATTAAACCGCCCCCCCAATATACAATGATACTGTGTGTCTTCTGCCGCATTCCTAATATCAAGCCCTTCCTGAACCAGAGACATTATCAGATATGTCTTACCTGGGCTAAGGAGAAAAAAGAACTGGACTGTTTCTCAGTTCTACAAAGTCAGTTTTATATGTAAATCAACTTCTAGAGTCTGGAGGAAGAGTATAGAGACACAACACAAGGTGTCTGAAGTCCAGTGTGAAGTTTCTGTGATAGTTTGAGGTGCCATGTCATCTACTGGTGCTGGTCAACTGTGTTTTATCAAGTCCAAAGTCAACAGCCGAGAGTTTAGAGCACTTCATGCTTCCATCTGCTGACGCGCTTTATGGATATGCTCATTTACCATTCCAGCAGCTGCCCACAGTGCCAACACTACTACTGACCATCATATTACTGTGCTTGATTGACCAGCTCATGATCTATAAGCCACACTGATCAACATTAAAACAACAAAATGAATTGAAAAATGTCACTTTATATGTAGTGAATTTAAAAGATATGAAGTTTTCGAATTAAATGTAAATAGAAATATTATATATTGTTAAGTTCAGTGTAACCCATCTTTTTCAGGGCGAGCAAGGAGTGACTGGGAATGCTGGGCCGATGGGAGAGAGAGTGAGTGTTTCACAGTGTGAGTTGTGACAGACGTACACTGTTTAATTTGATGGTACTTATGGTATTTTGTGTGTGTGTGTGTTTAGGGTCTGGTTGGCTTTGTGGGTCCGGTGGGAGAGCCTGGATTGGCTGGGGAAAAGGTGAGAGACACAGGCATGTTTACCTGTGTGTACAGGTATCACACCTGCATTAAGACAATACATTAACATCAGTTTGAATGGTTTCATGCTTTGTGTTTGATAGACTACTCACAATATTTCGGCCAAATTACTTGCAGAAAATGACAAAATTCAGAGCCAGAATTATTGGTCAAGTATGTTGTACACAGGGAATTTGTTTACCAGCCCCTGGTGTCTCTCTAGTGTTTTATACAACATACAGGTTCTGTACATTTAATATACAGACAATACACAATATGCCGTAAACATACGTATATACAGTAGTGGACAAAGTACTCAACTCTAGTCCTTAAGTAAAAGTATTGATACTCATGGTCAAAATTTACTCAACCAGACGGTAAAAAAAAACCCGACCGAAGTGGAGGCAGTGACCGACACGCGTTCTGTGTGACTGGCCAATCACAGACACAGACAAAGACAGTCAGTTACCCATTGAGGATTTCCCTTCAGCAGGAGCACGGATATTGACGAGTTATACTCGTATCTTGCTTGTTACTCTTCAACAATGCTTTATCTGCATCGGATACTCATCTGAAACGAGTCTCCGGCTCAACCCTAATGCTATTCCAAAAGGAACGAGTAATGGCAAGCTTCCTAGAAATGTAGTGGAGTCGAAAGTACAATATTTGTCTTTGAAATGTAGGGGAGTGAAAGTCATAAGTTCACCAAAAAATAAATACTCAAGTAAAGTAAAAATACTCAAAAAATGTACGCAAGTACATAGTAAATCTGCCAGTGTTAAATCAACACTCTTAGAGTTAAATTAACACTGAGAGAGTTACATTTTGACACCCTCAGTGTTAATTTAACTCTAATAGTGTTGATTTAACACTGGTGGATTTACTGTGTACAGTACTCAAGTAAATGTACTTCCTTACTGTCCACCACTGCATATATACACAGGCTATACAAGGACAAATAATACATAGACACTGTACATATGCATTATTTACAGTTTATAATATAAACAGTCATATCAGAATATTATAAAATCCTCTGGTTTGGAATGAACTTGACTCAAGATGTCACAGATGCCATGTTACAGGGTTTACTGTATAAATAAGTGAGCACACCAGTCAGTTGTAGCAGAGTGTAAAACTATCATCATGGATAAATTACGTGATGTAACTGATGTCTAAAAAGGCATAATAATAGGGTACCAGGTGAAGGGTTGTAGCATTTCAGAAACCACTAACTGTGTGGGATGTTCTAGAGCTGCCGTAGTGAAGGTGTACAGAGAATGGACTTCTTGTACATTGAGCCTCCCAACGACATAATAGTAGAGCCCCACAGGCCACTGATGCCAGAGAGGAACTATGAGTCCAGTCAGTAATACAGAGTAATCAACACACCACAGTGGACCAGTTAACCTCTATAATGAACAAGACAATGTCAGCGATCACCACTGAGCAAACATGGGCCCGCAAAACTGTTACATGGTTAGGTCGATCATTATATTGTGATATGACTGTGTGCAAGCAACATACAGAGTAAATTAAGGACAAGTGACATTGCAAACAACCAAAAATGCCAAACATTCAAGCAGCTTGTCTGGCTTGTATATCATTCTAGAGGTTTTCAGTGTTCAGGTCTGGAGATTGGGCTGGACATTGGATATCAACATTCATCTACAGCTGGTCCACACCAGAACTCTTAGCACACATTAGCTATTAGAGAGGTGAGGAGAGACTGAGCCAGTTTATGAAGATGGAGATGATTAGGAGTGGGACATTTAGCCAAGACATCAGGGTAAAAGTCCTACTCTTTGACCCAGGAGCTTTTTCTGAGGACCTTTCAGCTTTTTCCCAGTCCCCATCACTGCACTGGGACATTATGATCCACATAGAACACAGGAACAGTGTCTCCTGTTGTCCCTGTTTTCATAGAAAGAGAAGAAAATTCATGTATTTCAGTATGAAACCCATTATTTATTGTCACTTACTAGAATAATTCCAGTGTATAGAAGTCAGTTTGTTCTGTGAATTAAGGCTGAAGTATGTACCTGTTCCAGGGTGATCGAGGGGAGATGGGCTTGCCCGGACCACCAGGCGAGAAAGGATCTACCGTAAGATCACGCAAATACACTTCAAACTACTCACACACCTTGTACGGCTTGTACAGGGTCCTTTAAAGTTATTAACCTGAATGATTCATGAACTTCAGCACCATCACTGCTATGTATAGTGTGGCTTGAAGGTTTGTGAACCTTTTAGAATTTTCTATATTTCTGCATAAATATGCCTTAAAACATCATCAGAAGTCCTAAAAGTAGATAAAAAGAAGCCAGTTGAGGGGCCTCGAGTAGCTCAGCGGGCTAAGATGCTACCACTGTGACCTGAGGATCGCGAGTTTGAATCCCGGTCATGCTGTTTGCCATCAACAGCCGGGGCCCAAGATTTGGCAGTGCTCTCTCTCGGCGGGTAGATGGCACTCTCACTCTTGCTATCACTCTCACACATTGCAATGTCCGCTGGCTCAGGCGTCTACTGATTGGTCCAGTCAGAGATGGGGACCCTGTGTGCCTTCCTCCAAGCTCGTTAGGCTCTCCAGTGACGGTAAATCAACGGTGGTTCAAATGCATCACACACAACGGAGAAGGCTTGTGCTTGCCTGCACCCATGGGCATGGTAGTGGGGGGAAAAGTGGACCTGACTACCCAGGGCCCGAGTAGGGAGAGGGGCCCATAAAAATCCTGAATTATTATTATTTTTTGATGTTTTTATTTCAAATGAATTGGGCCCTCAAATTAATTATTTATTAATTCATATTTCAAATATATTGATAATATCAACTGAGGGAATGAACTTTAGTCACAGTCCTCTCAACATATTGGACATTCTGGGGGCCCCCTCTTGGAGGCCCAAAATGGTTTAGTCCGCCCAACAGCGACCAACAAGTGTAACGTCAGTGAGTGATTGAATGACCTGGGTGCTACACAACATGCTGCTAAAAAGCAGAAATCAGGATTTCAAAAGAAGAAAGAAAGGGTGGAAAAAGAAAGAAGGCAGAATGAGGGGAGACAGTTGTTGACGACTTTCTTTCCCAAAGGTGAACCTAGTTTTCTTATCATGCAAAGTCCAATTAAAGTTAAAGTAGTCCACTCCAGATAGCTGCGGCTGATTTTTGTAGGCTCACGTGAAGTTGTTAGTTTAGTTAGTTGCCAACCAGGCTGCTTGTGGCTGTAAGTATAAAGACAATTATGAGCCGCTAACTTTAGTTATCAACTTTAATATGTTTTGAGAGAGAGAGAGAGAGAGAGAGAGAGAGAGAGCGCTAGCTGCCTGCTGACTGGTAGAATTGCTGCCTAAATGTGAGTTGTTTACCTTAAGTTTAAAGTAAGTTAGTCTTTTGGTTCAGTGCGTGTGCTAAAGCCTATTGTCTACTAACACAGCAGAGCTAAAAGTGAAACTCTGTGCTGAGACTTAATAAATGATCCACCAGCAATATTTCTGCTGCATATATCAACATGTAAATAGCTACATCAACATAATCTGATCTGTTTGTAGCTTAAAACCTTATTTATGCTTTTTTATTTAAATAAATTCCCCCCTTTTTTTGGCTCATGTGCCTCGTTTACTGGCATTTATAGGGGCCCACTGACAATGAGAGTGTACAGGGCCCCGAATTTGCTGCTATGCCCCTGCCTGCACCCTCCTAGATTCAGGGACATTGCAAAGTGATGGGGAGAGGCCTAATGGAGGGGATGGGCTAATTGGCTACTACTGCATTGGGAAGGGGATAAAAGTTGGCACAAACCTAGTAATAAATAAAAAAAAAGCCAGTTGAACAAACGAGGCAAAAGTATTGTTTACATGATCCAATATTCTATAGTACAGGACCTCAGATGAACAACACATTGTGTCACTATTTATTGATCAAAAACTAGGCCAAAATGCAGAGACAATGTGTGAAAAATGAAGTGCACCCTCCTGCTTCCATTGGAATTGAAAGGGTAAGTAGCAGCCAGGTGTTGCTAATGAGATTCCCTAGATGAATTCATCATCAGCAAGTGTGACCACCTCTATAAAAGCAGAAGTTTGGGCAGTTTGTTGTTCTGGAGCATTCAGGTTTGTGTTAGCACAATGCCATGGACATCAACAGTGATCTAAGAGAAGCGATTTCTGGTGCCCATCAGTCTGGGAAGGGTTATAAGGCCATTTTCAAACAATATGAAGTTCATGATGAAGCCCATCATTCTAAAACATGGAAAACATTAAGGACAGCTACCAACCTTCCCAGGAGTGGACAGAACTTCTCAGAAGTTCACCCCCAAAGTCAAAATGCAATGCTCAGAGAAATTATTTTTTAAAAATAAAAAGCTACATTTCAGACTCTACAGTCCTCAGTTAGCATGTCAAATGTTCAAGTTGCATCTAAACAAACCACACAATTTATGGAAAAATGCCCTTTGGACAGACGAGACCAAAGTGGAGATGTAATGTACAGTGCCACGTCTGGCAAAAACCAAACACAGCATATCAGCATAAACATCTCATATCAATGGTCGAGCATCGTGGTTGGCTTAAAGCCTGGCTTAAACTGGGTCATGCAACAGGACAAAGATCGCAAGCACTTAAGCAAATCTACAACATCTATCCATCTATTATCTTAATCCTGATCAGGTTCAGGGTGCAGGTCAGGACATTACAGACTATCTTAGCCAAACCCAGGACAGTGTGCACACTGTGGGAGGAAACCAGAGACACCGGAGGAAACCCATGCAGACACGGGGAGAACATGGAAGCTCCACCCAAATGGGAACCCAAGACTGTCAAAATCCAGACCTCAACCCAGTTTAATTTCAGTGCTGGGACCTTACAAGAGCTGTACATAAACAAATGCGCACAACAGTCAGTGATCAAAAACAACACTGTAAATAAGTGTGAGCCAAAATTCCTCCAGAACAATGTGTACATTCTCTGTTTCAGGGACATCCCGGAACTCCTGGAGAGAGTGGGCCTCCTGGACCTCCAGGACCAACAGTAAGTCCTAAGTGGAACATCACTTATCATCATTTAGAGCTGTGTGTAACATTCAACATGTTCAGAACATTTCTATTTAGAGACTATATAAAGGTGTTTGCTGACAATATTCAATAGAAATCTTTAGATCAGTCTCGGACGTTCAAAGACATTCAGATTTTAGTTGAAGGAACCTTCTAGGACATTCTAGTCCAGCTGTGATTGCTCGCACTATTTGCAATGTGAATTAAAATTTGTCAGTTTCTATCAGTACATGATTAGCTGACTTGCTCTCTACTGTGTATTGTTTCTGAATTGAGAACCTTTGAGAACTGACACTCTCCTCATTGCTCCTGTGCTCTTTATAGAGGCTAACTGGTCAACTGGGCTACACTGGTTGCCCTGTACCAGTAGTTACCCCTTGTATAAATGTCCTGTGGGGCACACTCTAATACCACAACATCCCACAAAGTTTATGTCTACTGAGATGGTACCACTCTTCACTTGGTACCCTATTTTCATTATTGCCCTTGTGGACGTCAGTCACATCATGTCCTTTAACCATGATGATGGTTTTGCACTCTGTTACAACTGACTTGGTGTGTTCACTAATTTATGGATGCTGTAAATCCTGTCAGGTGACATCTGTGACGGGGGTGTAATAAAATCTACAATAATTATAATATTGACAGTAAAGTGATACAATACAATAATATACAAAATATAATACAATAATACAATAAATATAATACAATAATACACTGAATATGATACAGTAATACCCTAAATTTAATACAATAATACACTAAATATAATACAATAATACACTGAATATGATACAGTAATACCCTAAATTTAATACAATAATACACTAAATATAATACAATAATACACAAAATACAGTGCTAACCCTACTTACGAGTTTAATCCGTGCAGGAGCTGAGCTCGTTAGCTGGAATGCTCGTTAGCTGGATGCATTTTCCCCATAAGAATACATGTAAAACTGATTCATCCGTGTCAGCCGGCCAATATACAGTATACTTTAATATGCTAAACAATGTGTTTATATGGGTTTTTTTTTTTTTTACACAAAATATAATATAATAATGCACAAAATATAATACAATAATGCACTAAATATAATACAATAATACACAAAATATAATATAATAATGCACAAAATATAATACAATAATGCACTAAATATAATACAATAATACACAAAATATTATATAATAATGCACAAAATATAATACAATAATGCACTAAATATAATACAATAATACACAAAATATTATATAATAATGCACAAAATATTATATAATAATGCACAAAATATAATACAATAATGCACTAAATATAATACAATAATACACAAAATATAATATAATAATGCACAAAATATAATACAATAATGCACTAAATATAATACAATAATACACAAAATATAATATAGTAATGCACAAAATATAATACAATAATACACTAAATATAATACAATAATGCACTAAATACAATAATACAGAGAGTCTCAATAATAAGGAAACACTGAAAATGGAAACCGTTTTGCAGAGTTTGATCAAGTTTTTGACACTAACTGTGGGGGAAATGTTGTCAATGCCCCCATCTTGGATGTAGCTTAAGTTTTAAGGTGAATGTGATGGTAGGTGTGTGACACATCAGACTGGTAGAGAATTTCACCTGAAAATCAGTGGTGTACTTCATGTCAATGTAACTTTATCCATTCTCTTGTTGAAACTGTGATTTTATGGGAAACTAGAAAATTGACTGTAAGTGCTAGAGAATGTGTTGGGGATGCTGTTGGAGTGTTACGGCTCCTTTTCTCCCATTTCTGAATAACTTTCTCCAAATCGACTGAAGCACAAGCTTCAACAGTTCTGTATTTAGGATTAGCATTCTGCATCTTAAGTTAATGGAGTAAACAAGATCCTCAACATGAGCCCACAGATAGAACTCCAAAGGGTTCAGTCAGGAGAATGTGGTGGAGACTCAATTGGACCTCTATGACAAATCCACTTTTGTGGAAACTGTACACAAAGATATTCTCTGACATCACCATTCTTCACATCACCTGAACAGAAGAAACATCACTGTTTTAACGTTGCAGTGACATGAAGCATATCTGTTTTTCCAGTGAAATTCTTTAGATGTTTGATGTGTCACACACATACCTTCACATATATAGCTGAAGATGAATCCAAGATGGCCTCCATGCTAGTGACATGACCAGGTTTCCCCCTGAGCTTGTGTCTAAAACTGGGTCACCATCTGCCAAACCATTTTATCCATATCCTTACACCCTGTACACTACCCATTAATAACTTAGCTTTGCAGCTGACCTTGAAGGATGACACCCCTCCCATAAATGTTTGAAGAAGGCAGGTTTGTGGTGTTGCATTATTGATTATAAAAGATACACAAGATACTGCTTTGAATACCCTAACAGAACACAATAAACACTGTCCATGTGGTCCTAAATCAGTCAGAATCTAAATAATAATAATGATAATAATAATAACAATAATAATAAAAATAATAATAATAATAACAATAATAACAATAATGATAATAATAATAATAATAATAATATTAATAATAGCAATAATTATAACAATAATAATAATAATAATAATAATAATAATAATAATACAGAGTAATTGTGCAACCTAAACAACCCACAGGTGATGACTAAAGTATTGCTAGGTAGCTCAAAGTGTCTGAGGTGTAATACATAAGTAAACAGAAGAAGTTCTGAACTGATTTGAAAGTTTTGAAGTTCAGAACTGCATGGCTGTGAGGATTTGATTGCATTCAGTCACAAGAGTTACTGTTACTGAGGTCAGGATATTTAATGATCACCACCTTCACCTCTTCCCCAACTGCACAACTCATCTCAAAAGTACTGGATGGAGCAGAGAGCACAGCTCCACAGCTTTAAACCCCTCTAGCCTACACCTGGCATTAGACATGGCACCAATAGGTTCACGTTTAGTCCTGTTCTATTGGCAGCACTTCTCTACCGGGACTAGACAAGTTGTGTGAGCATTTGTACATCTGTGTCAACTTAATGTAACTGAATGCATTCATTAGAAGGGGTGTCCACAAATATTTAAATAGTGTATTTGTGTCACATAGGGTATATTCAGTGAAGTCTTGCTGAATATAAGTCGCTCGGTGTCGTCAACTCATGCTGTGATTGACTTAGCCAGCTGTCAGTCAACCTTCTGACACCTCAGTATACGAGTGTGTGTGTGTGTGTGTGTGTGTATGTGTTAAACTCTAATTGCTCTCTTATTTAGGGCCCTTCTGGATCCCGTGGCCCCGCCGGTGCTCGAGGACCTAAAGGGAGACGGGTGAGTCAGATAAAATGTGAATTCTTTTCTATTTCAGTGAGATTTTTTTAAATTGTAAAGGAACAGTTCGTAAATCTTCAGTTAAAAAAGTAAATCTTCAGTTTAGTACTGAACATTTGAGGCTAACAAACAATAGAACTCAGTAGTCACCTAAATAGCTAAGGCATTTCTTTCAAAATACACCACCAAAACTTCTCTCAACCCATACCCAGGTCTTAATAAAGGTCACATAGACTAGTGGATGTGGTTTAGGTGATGTTAAGACTTACTATGAGCTGCAACAAAAATTTGCTTCAGTCTTCTGCCAGCCCTGCTGCTGTCTGAAAATGTTAAAAGCTCACAGACATATTGCTTACCACATCAACAACACTTGATTACCTTAATAAAGATGTGTCTATTTACACAGATCTGTGTATCTGTCTATTTAGCCATTTTGGCTAAACATTTTGGTGACTAAAAAACCCCAAAAAAACATGACTTGCTTGAGGTCAATTTGCTCTTCCCAACAATCCTAAAAGCTCTCCCAATTTTAAAGTGATTGTAACAGATTATTCACCCAAATTATCCTGTAGTGTGGGGTGTCTATAAGCCAATCTTTACTCTTCTCCCAGTGCAGTCAGGGCTGCAACCCATTGTGAATCATAAATATTAAATAAATATATCTTTATTATGTAGACTCAGCATCCTCTAATGCGGGATGATGCTGATTCTCTGATGTAAAACACCACATTAACATCATCCCTGAAAGACAGTCTACCAATGAGTGCCAAGCTGAACTGAACATGTCAGTGTGTACAGAAATTAAAGGCATGAGCGAGGTGGACTTGTGGAGGTGTGACAACAGCAGGAGTGTCTTTATCATGTGTGCTTTTATGGTTTCATTCACGTCCTTTTTTTCCAAGGCTTTTTTTTTTGCAGAAAGTTCTCACAAATAGCATAGTAGTGGTTTTGCTGTCATCCGCCATGTTTGTTTACATGTACTTTGCAAAAACTCCCGCCTGTTCTCACAATGTAGCAGTTCATGAGAACCTACTGTGTGGTTTTGAGGCCATGAGCTGTTGGTTGGTGTTATTTGGTGAGAGCATGATATTTGATGGAAAGCTAATTGTGTAGTTTGGGTGCCTTTACGACTAACAACGATCAAAGATAGAAGAATCCATGCCCAATGTCATTATATGTGGGGCATCTTACGTTTTCATCATCATTTAGGATGTTTAAAATTCTGTATTGTGAGACAGGCATCCTATTTTAGTGGAATGTAGTGTAAATATGATTTCGGGTTGAACTATTGCTTTAATAGATGTAATGACAAGAAGAGAAATGCTATAACAATCCACTCTCTCACACGCAAACACACAGAGATACCCCTAGAGACTGGTTCTCATCTGCACGGCAGCCCTCAACCCCATAAAAATGCAGGATCAACATGAATTACACACACATACCCATGAAGACGTGAGAACAGAGAGTCTGTGTTTCCATGGAAAATCTGACTAGACCTTCAAAGACTCAGTGAATCAGTCAGGAGTCAAGTCTCATTTGAATCTGTGAATCACTTCCATTGTGTTCCTGGTTTGACTGTCCATAAACAGGGCTGTGAAACGTCCAGAGAAGCTGGACTTCAGTGACTGTACTGGAACTGTATCTGGATGGAAATCCAGCATGAAAACAAGGCCAAATCCTGAGGCATTTATGCAATCTAGAAATCCCATTGATTAGAAGATATGTCCTGGGAAATGGTGTGTTATGTAATTATATTGGTCCTTACACTAACATGAATTTTAACTAAAGAATATAATATAATAATTTAATAAAAAATGTAAACAGTTATATTTTATATTCATTACATATAAAGATACATATTTCAAGCCTTTTTGTTTTAATGTTGATGAGTTTGTCTTATGAAAATCAGAAATCCAAATTCTCGGATTATTAGAATATTTCTGTCTTTTGGCTAAGATCAAGTGTAGTATCTGTTCTTATCAGTTTAATATCTGATACGTCCTCTATATGAGGGCTGCATACCAGAGCTTGCTCCGTCCACTCCACACATCGACCCAGTATTGCAGTGCTTCCAGGAGTGGTGCACCTCATTATGTGGGCCTAGTGGTAAGGATCTGGTCTTGTGACCAGAAGGTCACCGGTTCGATCCCCAGACAGGATATGACTGAAGTGCCCTTGAGCAAGGCACCTAACCCCCTAACTGCTCCCCGGGTGCCGATGAATAAGGGCTGCCCACCGCTTTGGGCACAAATTCTGACAGCCGTGTGTGTGTGTGTGTGTGTGTTTGTGTGTGTTCGTGTGTTTCACTGCACAAATGGGTTAAATGCAGAGGTCAAATTCCGTTGTGCGAAAAATCACATTGGTGAATCTTAATCTTATTTCATTTGGAGTAAATTACTATTCAAACAGCATCAACATTAAAACAAGAAAGGCTTTGAATGTCTCTTTACATGTAATGAATATAAACTATCTGAGTTGATATGACAGATGGACTTTTCCACCATATTCAAACTTGAATTGACGGGAAAAATACATTTTAATTGATTTAATTTAGTTTAAATCCCAATCATGCTGCTTGCCATTGGAGGATTACCGGATTTTCTCCCCAGTGAGTTTGGTACCCAGTCGACCCACCCATTCGTTGACTCTACCTATCACTTGTAATGTCCCTGGCTCTTAGAGAGTAGAGACTCACACAGGCCTCCTCCGATGCCTCTTTTCAAAATGCTGCCGATACGTCGCCGCCAGGCAGCCAACTCGCTCAGAGGAAAGCCCAGGGTCCTGATGGATCGCCTCGCATACACCTGAGCCAGCCAACATTATTTAGTAGTGCTGGGGATAAAGTGCTATCTTACCTGCCAAGAGAAAGCATGGCCAATTTTGCTCACTCTGGCTCTGGCTGCCAATCCACTGAGCCAATCCGGGCCTCTATGTAATTCATATTGATCCTGCATTTTTATGGGCTTGAGGGCTTCCGTGCAGATGAGAACCAATCTCTAGGGGTATCCCTGTGTGTTTGCGTGAGAGAGACTGGATTGTTATAGCATTTCTCTTCTTGTCATTACATCTATTAAAGCAATAGTTCAACCCAAAATCATATTACATATGTATATGAATGTGTATGGATGGATGGCTGGATGGAAGTAATGTGTGTTAAACACAACAGCTCTGATTTACTTGTTACTCTTTACAGAGTTATGTTTGACTCTACGGTCAGGCTTTTCAAAGATCCCAGTGAAGTGACCAAACTTTCCTATAAGGACTTATTCGGTGCTTAGATTCAGTGGCACAGATTCAATCCATGTGGCACCAATTCATTACTTATGGCACAGATTCAGTTCTGATGCCTCTAATTCCATTCATATGGCAGTGATTCAGTTTGTACCGATAGAGGCACTGATATGAGAGCTGGATCATCTCAGTCTTATGTTTTAAAAGCAGTATAGATCTAAACCAGGGTTTCTTAATCCTACTCCTGGTCCCACATCTGATTCTGATGTCTTCGTTGAGCTGAGGCAGTGAGATTCTGAGCTCTGCAACAGATTTCCAAAAAAAAACCTAGCATAAGAAAGCAGCTCAGCATCTCCTGGTCCATCTCAGTTTTGTTTATAGATTTTTTATTCAAGATGAAGGTTTTGCATTTCATTTATAAATCAAGCTCCTAGTGCCTGGAGGAAAAAGAGAGACACAGAACACAAGGTGTCTGAAGTCCAGTGTGAAGTTTCTGTGATGATTTGAGGTGTCATGTCATCTTCTGGTGTTGGTGCACTGTGTTTTATCAAGTCCAGAGTCAACACAGCCAATATTTTATAGCATTTCCTACCATACCATCTGCTGACAAGCTTTATGGAGATGCTCAGCAGCTGCCCACAGCGCCAACACTACTACTGACCATCATATTACTGTGCTTGATTGGCCCGCCAACTATCTAGACCTGAATCTATAAGGTATTGTCAAAAGGAAGACGAGGAACAACCGACCCATCTGTACATCCCAGCTGAAGGCCACTGTCAAAGGAATCTTTTTTAATTAATTAGCAACAGTGTTGTTGTATGTACACTCCTTTGTATTGATGAATTAGAGTTTATGTGTGTTTTTGTACTGAGCCTGCTGGCACATTTTCTTTCAGCTTCAGCTTGATGTGTCTTGGCTCCACACACACAGTGATCTAGTGTAATTATCAGCACACACAGCATTCTTCCAGTAGTAGATAATCTGCTACTGATTTGTAGGCAGTTTGCTCTCATTGCCTCATGTCATGTTATCCTAACCTCATTTTGTTCTTTCTCTCTTTTATCATCTCAACACTGCACTCTTAAAAATATGGTTCTGGGGGCCCCAAGTGGCTCAGCAGGATAAGGCACTGACACTATTACCAGAGGATTGCGAGTTCGTTTCCCGGTCATGCTGTTTGCCATCAACAACCGGGGCCCAAGAGAGCAAAACTGGTCGCGTTCCCATCAAAAGATGGCGCTCTCACTCTTCCTATCACTCTCACATTGCAATGTCTGCTGGCTCTGGCATTTACTGATTGGTCCATTCGAAACTGGTGACCCTGCACTTTCATCTGAGTGCGTTGGATTCGCTGGGACAGTGTATCCAGGGGCGGATTTGGAAGTTCCTGGGCCCCAAACAATGTTATGTCTGTGGGCCCTGATCAAACGGATTCTTTTTTTATAGTTATGGTGCGGTACAGGCTTAAACATAAATTAAATTCAGATTATTATTAATTATTAATAAATATTTATTATAAATAAATATTAAACATTACTTAAACAATATTATTCATAATAATTTATTAAGAATTAATTACTATTCATATTATACTAATAATAACTATTAATCATTATTACTAATAAAATAATAAAATTAATATTAATTACAGTATTAATAAAATACTAATTATTAAATATTAATAAACTATTAAAAGCATGTAATATAAAATTATAACCCAATTCTGTTTCACCTTGATAGTCAACTTCCAACTCAACTTCAATTCATTACCACCAATTTTACACTTATTTGTGGACTGTATGATCAGTAGATCTCATTTACATAAAATTATACCTCATTTTTGAGTAAAAATAAGCAGAAATTCTGAATTAATTTGACAATAGTTTAACTTAGAGGCATGTAAATGGATGACTTATCACAGAGTGGTAGCTGCACAAACAGACACAGATTCAGATGTTAAAGTTAATGGATTATATGAAACCTCTGGTATTAAAATACGTCTAGCTGACACAGACAGAACAACCGTCTAACATGTAAACAACTCACAGTGGCAGGTGAACACAAACTGCTGGCCAAATTGCAAAACACTAGTTTGCAAATCCAGACACCTGGAACGGCCAATCACATGTTAGCAAGAAACAGCAGAGCCAATCAATGAGCTTGTGGGCAGTCTAAACGGGCTTCTGATTGAGTAGCTGTTATTTGCTGGGTCCTAGTGCTCAACCCTTTTATTTTTAAAATAATGTTACACTGTTTCAAAAGAAAAAACTGCAGAGGACCAAAACTACCATTTAATAAAAGCCCCTGCCCCCACTCTCACTACCAAATTACGTCCATGTTGTACGGTATCTCTTTAGTGTGAAACAACAAAAACAATTATGCATTTAGTTTTTTTTTTTTTTTTTGCCATCCTCTTTTGGCCAGCAGGGGGCCCGAAGCAATTGCGTGGTTTGTGTGTTGGTTAAGTCCGCCACTGGGTGTATCAGCGGTAGTTAGAAAAGAGGTGGTGGCTGTATTGCATGCAATGGAGGAGGCTTATGCATGTCTTCACCCTCCTAGAATCAGGGACCGTGCAAAGTGATGGAGAGAGCCACTAATGGGTTGAGTTAATTTGTGATTACCACATTGGGAAAGGGAGAAAATTGGCAAAAATGTATAAAAGTGGAGTCCGTCGCCCTTCCATGTGATGTGGCCACCACCTCTTTTCTAACTACCGCCAATACACCATCACTGCGGAGTCAACGCGCTCGGAGGAAAGCGCAGGATTCCCAGCTCCGAATGAGCTGACATTGCAATGTCTGAGTGACAGGGAGAGAGAGCACTGCCAATTGTTGCTCTCTTGGGCTCCGGCTGTTGATGGCAAACAGCATGACTGGGATTCAAACTCACGATCCTCTGGTCATAGTGTCAGCGTCTTAGCCTGCTGAGCCACTCAGGGCCTGTGAAGAAGGATCCTTGACCAAATGTAGTTAAATAATGCATTAGAGCGCCCTCTAATGTCAGTGTTTATTATGATTAGTGTTCCCTGATTTAGATTTAAGTTAAAAATTAACTTTTATTGATAAAGTCTGCACACATGAACACGTTTGTGTCTATGTGCATGTGTGTGTGTGTTTCAGGGCCCACGAGGGCCAGATGGCCAAGTTGGTGAGGCTGGAACTGAGGGGAAGAAGGTAAGTATTGATAATTCTAAAAATATCATTAATATACACTTACTGGCCACTTCATTAGGTACACATACCTTGTATCTGCACTCATTGACCATTGTAGCTCCACCAAGCCTACAGGTGCACTTTGTAGTTCTACAAATACAGACTCCAGTCCATCTGTTTCTCTGTATACTTTGTTAACCCTGCTCTTCAGTGGTCAGGAGCACCATAGAACAGGTGCATCATTCTCAGGACTGCAGTGACACTGATGTGCTGGTGGTGTGTTAGTGTGTGTTGAGTGGATCAGACACAGCAGAGCTGTGGATTTTTTTTACAAAGTGCACCTATATGGTCAGTGGAGCTAAAATAGGCAATGAGTGTAGACACAATGTTTGTGTACTTAATGATGTGGCCAGTGTAAATTACACTCAGTGCTAACTAGAATACTGTGTCTGTTGTTTTCTCCTCTCAAAGGGTCCTGATGGTCCTCCTGGAAAAATGGGCTTCCCCGGAGACCAGGTGAAACCTGCTGGTCAGATCTCTGTGCTTTAACATAGTATTTTAACTCATACCTGCCAACATTCAGTTTAAACTTTTGCTACTAACATACAAATCTCTGTCTCTTCTTAGCTAGATCCGTTTGCCAGCTTTTGCTAATTTTTTAAACAAGGAGAACACAGAGTTTTCTTTACATTTTTCTCAAACTTAGAAATCTGTATGTATCCTGTGGTGCATGCAGTACATGGATAATCCACCAGGGGGCAACAGACATGTATCAAATTTTATACGTCAGCTTTTTCTTATTTTTTAAGCTGATTTAAAAATATTTTTTTATTGTAATGTTATATTATATAATAGTACTGATGATGAAGAGGTCAACTATATATAAAATATGATACACGTGGTTTATAAAGTTAAAGTCAATTTACTGTCATATATATTCTATTAGTATGTAGTGGTGAGTTATGAGGTGTTCAGGATAGGACATTTTCAGATAACCTGGAACATCTCCCTATTTTGCACAGCCTAATGTTGGCAGGTATGAACTGGTCCTGTTCTGAATACATTATATAACAGATATTTTAATGCTTTTTAATTAGGCAAACAAAAAAGAAAGAAACATAATAGGCATTATCAGCCACTGTATTTGACTGAAAGCCAGTGAGTGGTTTTGTATGTTATGCCATTCACTAGGGATTAGGGATTGGTGGCTCATTTATGGCAGTGTTGTAATCTATCTTCAGCCATTAGACTCCACTCCAACACTAACAAGCAATATAAGGGCACACCACTACCAGTTTTCCTAAAATTATATTTTTTAAAACATTAATCTGTTCTAAAATGCCTGATGATAACCAAAACGAGCGATAGTGGAACTAATATTTCTCATAAAATATAATGTAAATCCAGTTAAATCTGTTCCAGACACTTCAAAATATTAACAAAAATACATTTTATATAGAATAACTATAGTTTTACATACAGAACAATATGAGATAAATAAATACAAAAAACGAACGAAATGGATAAATGAACATTTAACATCACTCTTATGGGTTTATGCTCCATTATAGAGCGTGCTGGTGTACACTCGTTCTTGGTCGGTATTGGTTTTTGTACATGTTTCAGGCGGCACTGTGCGCCGGCGCTTTAGTGTGACCTGTTTTAATTTGTTTTGAGTGTTATCAGTAAGAAATAAAGCTAGAATGAATGGCGAACAAGTGAGGAATGTGTGGGTGGATGCTTTGTTTCTGCAAAATTACAGACAAGTCACATATGCACACAGATGAAAACCGGGCAGATGAATGATAACTGGGACAAAATTTCCCTGAAAAAAGTCGACGATAACCAAATTGTATGATAACCAAGACAATTTAAGACATATTTATTCCAACTCAGGCTTAAAGATTGTATAAGACAACACTTATTTTCATTACAATACACCTGACAGTTGTTTTCTTTACTAAAAAATAAGTTATTATTATTATTATTGATAAAAATATGCCATAGGGGTAAACATTAGCAGAAATGTGCAGAACGTAGTTGTGAAAAGTGATCAACTTTCAAGTTGAAACATTTATGGGAATCATTTAATCTACTGTTAAACATGGTGGTGAATCATGTTTGAGCCGTAATGCACAAAAGTTAAAGGGTCTCTCTTTGTGCAGGGGAAGATTGGGGAGCCTGGAGAAGTGGGGCCAAAAGGATTTCCGGTATGTTTCTCTATAAGCATAATCTCTCCTCTGGGAATATGTACTGATGAAGCAAAATGTTAGGATTCATAGATTATGTTCTTGTTAATATGTCCATAGCATGTTGAGGTCATGTTATTGGTTTTTAATCAATATTCTTTTTTTATCTACAGGGGATACAGGGACCTTCTGGAGCTCCAGGAGATAAAGGAATCACAGGAGAGCCAGTGAGTTTTGAATAATTCATGGTGGAAACTGAATAATTTAAAATGATACTGAATAGTCCACAGTGAAAACTGAATAATTCATAGTGTGCAGTCAGTAATTCATAGTGGATGTTGAATAATTCACAGTGAAAACTGAATAATTCATACTAGATACTAAATCATTTGTAGCAGATACTGAAAAAATTCTAGTGGATACTGAATAGTCCAAAGTGACTAATGAATAATTCATAATGTATACTGAATAGTTCATAGTAGTTACTGAATAATTCATACTGCATTCTGTATACTTCATAGTAGTTACTGGATAATTTGTAGTAGTTGGCACAGACGCTAACACTATGACCAGAGGAATCATAGTGAATGAATGAATGAATGAATCCCGGTCATGCTGTTCACCAGCCGGTCGACAGCCGGGGCCCAAGAGAGCAAAAATTGGTTGTGCTTTCTCTCTGGGTGGGTAGATGGCGATCTCTCTCCATCACTTTCAAAATACTGGCTCAGGTATCTACTGATTGGTCCATCTGGAGCTGGGATTCCTGCGCTTTCCTCCGAGCATGTTGCTCCCCAGTGACAATGTATCAGCAGTAGTTCGAAAAGAGGCAGCGGCCGCATCACACACATCGAAGGAGGCTTGTGCTTGTCTTCACCCTCCTAGAGTCAGGGACTGTGCAAAGTGATAGAGAGAGCCCTTTGTGGATGGGATGGGTTAACTGGCTACTACTACACTGGGAGAGGGAAAACTGGCAAATACTGGAAAATAAATAAATAATTCACAGTAGTTACTGAATAATTAATAGAAGATGCTGAATTCATACTTGAATGCCCCCTCTGCTGTCCTTGTGGATGGAGGAGGGTGGGATGGCATCACAATGCTGGCTTAACATTATGATGTCTGTTAGCCACTAGTGATGGATGGAATTATGTACAAATGTACATGTAATGTATGCATATGTACAAAAGTCTGCTTGTTTAATCCCTGTTTTTGAAGATATTAACATTATTAAACCATTTAGTGGTTTCCAGTGTCTGTGAAGGGCTATATATGGAGAGGCACATGCAAGAGTGTGTTTAGGAGTTTATGATCTTGCCTCTAAGACATGAGAAATGAATCTGTGTTTATGTGAGTATTTGTATGGTTACTGATGTTTTAATGTGTGTGTCTTTAAAAAGGGACCACCAGGAATAACAGGAACCATTGGGTCTCTTGGAAATATTGGACCACAGGTAAATAAAGCTTATGTAGGTCTCCACATTCTCCTGTCTAGGTTGATGTATTACAGTCCAAATCAAAATGATCAGACTAATTAAGCCTGATTACACATAAGCACACACACTGGATACTACAGCGGAGTACACACACACACACACACACACACACACACACACACCAAAGGAAAAGTAAAATAGAGCAAAGTACTTTTTAAATGTTCTCATTTTCATCAGTATTTAATAATGTTGATTTAATAATAATAATGTATTTAGTTGTTGTTAAGGTAATAGATGATAATTATATCATTCCTCATTTAAATTGGGAAGTTTTATCAAAAATAATCAGAACTGTGTTTCTATTAGGGCCCTCCAGGAAAAGTAGGAGACTCTGGAGTTCTTGGTGAACCAGGAGAGAAGGTAGGTTGGTCTCATACTGGGGGTCCACAGTACAGACCCTATTTCAGTATAGATACAGTCTCGATTTAGATACAGTCTCATTATAAATACAGTCTCAGTTTAAATACAGTCTCAGTATATATACAGTCTCAGTATACATACAGTCTCGGTATAGATACAGTCTTGGTATAGATACAGTCTCAGTATAGATACAGACTCAGTATAGATACAGACTCAGTATTGATATAGTTTTGGTATAGATGGTCTCAGTATAGATACGGTCTTAGTATAGATATAGTTTTGGTATAGATACAGTCTCAGTATAGATACAGTCTTGGTAGAGATACAATCTCAGTATAGATACAGTCTTGGTATAGATACAGTCTTGGTATAGATACAGTCTTGGTAGAGATACAGTGTCAGTATAGATACAGTCTTGGTATAGATACAGTCTTGGTAGAGATACAGTCTTGGTAGAGATACAGTTTCAGTATAGATACAGTTTCAGTATAGATACAGTGTCAGTATAGATACAGTCTTGGTATAGTTACAGTCTTGGTATAGATACAGTCTTGGTAAAGATACAGTCTTGGTATAGATACAGTCTCAGTACAGATACAGTCTTGGTAAAGATACAGTCTTAGTATAGATATAGTTTTGGTATAAATACAGTCTCAGTATAGATAAAGTCTCAGTATAGATACAGTCTTGGTATAGATACAGTCTCAGTATAGATACAGTCTTGGTAAAGATACAGTCTCAGTATAGATACGGTCTTAGTATAGATACGGTCTTAGTATAGATATAGTTTTGGTATAAATACAGTCTCAGTATAGATACAGTCTTGGTATAGATACAGTCTCAGTATAGATACAGTCTTGGTAAAGATAAAGTCTCAGTATAGATACATTCTTGGTATAGATACAGTCTCAGTATAGATACAGTCTTGGTGTAGATAAAGTCTCAGTATAGATACAGTATCAGTATAGATAAAGTCTCAGCATAGATACAGTCTCAGCATAGATACAGTCTCAGCATAGATACAGTCTTGGTGTAGATAAAGTCTCAGTATAGATACAGTATCAGTATAGATAAAGTCTCAGCATAGATACAGTCTCAGTATAGATACAGTCTCAGTATAGATAAAGTCTCAGTATAGATACAGTCTCAGTATAGATACAGTCTCAGTATAGATACAGTCTCGGTATAGATACAGTCTTGGTATAGATACAGTCTTGGTATAGATACAGTCTTGGTAAAGGTACAGTCTTGGTATAGATACAGTCTTGGTAAAGGTACAGTCTTGGTAAAGGTACAGTCTTGGTATAGATACAGTCTCAGTATAGATAAAGTCTCAGTATAGATACAGTCTCAGTATAGATACAGTCTTGGTATAGATACAGTCTCAGTATAGATACAGTCTTGGTGTAGACACTGTCTCTGTATGGTTAGTTTCAGGACAGTTACCGTCTCAGTATAGATATAATTTCAGAATAGGTACAGATACATTCTCAGATGAGCTCTTACTGTAGCTTTACGTAGTCAGATATGCTTTTGTTTTCTTGTTATTATATAGTACAGACTATGTGTTGTAATTACAGGGTGAATAAAGCTTTGAAGTGAGCTGGTAAAACTATATTTGTGTTTTAATAGAGTCTAAAAGGAGCCTAATGTTAGTCTGTGCTCGCCAGTGCTTCCATTGTGGAGACTGTAGTCATAGATCACTGATTATAATGCTAGTTCTTATAATGCCAAAGGTGGATTTTGGTTGAAATGTCTTCAGAGAAGTGTGTGTATTTGGTCACTGTTGTGTTTTGTGTCATGTTGTTGTAGGGTGCACTGGGAGCAGAAGGGAATGCGGGTGCTCCAGGCATCGTCGGATCCAGGGTGGGTGCGAGCTTGGTACATGCGGGAGTTTTTACAGTAAATGTGTGATTTCTTGAAGTGAATTATATTTGTGTGTGTAGGGAGAGCCAGGTTTGGAGGGGGAAGCTGGCCTTGCTGGACCCGACGGCGCTAAGGTATGTGTTCTATTGCTTTGTGTACAGAAAACAAAAGCCCTGGTTCTAGTTTGTAGGTGCTAATGTGAGCTGTAATGTGTTTTAGGACCACAAGCATATTCTTCAGGCCAATTTGCCTGTACTGTATGCAGTGCATGGACAATCCACCAGGGGGCAAAAGACATGTATCTAATTTGATACATCACCATCTTTTTAATTTAATTAATTAATTAATTTATTTATTTATTTACATAGCAATAAGTTATCTAAGATCATGTATCATTTAATTATACTGATGATGAAGAGGTCTTTGTATCAAATATGGCTTTATAGGGTTAGTATATGGTCCTGTGATGACAGTACTGTGGAGTAAATAACAAATAGCTCTTTATCAGCATTTATTTGTTGAAAAAACACTAACATTAGTGTGGCTGAACATGAACAGACTTGCCCGATCAGATTTTTTCACTTTTTAAAAAATGTAAATTTCAAATAAAATAGCATACAGTACCAGTCAAAAGTTTGGACACACCTTCTGGACATTCAGTGGTTTTTCATGATTTAAAAATGTTCTGCATTGTAGATTAATACTAAAGTCATCCAAACTATGAATAAACACATATGTAATTATTTAGTAAACAAAACATTGTTAAACAAACCAGAACATGTTTATATTTTACATTCTTCAAAGTAGGCACCTCTTGCTTAGATGCAGCTTTCTTGGCATTTTCTCAGTCAGCTTTATGAGGTAGTCACCTGGAATGGCTTTCAGTTAACAGCTGTGCCTTGTCAAGAGTTCATGACTTGCATTTCTTGCCTCTTAATGTGTTTGAGACATATTTTTATCTAAAACATGTTTTGGTTTGTTTAACACTTTTACTACATGATTCCTGATGTGCTCCTTCATAGTCTGGATGACTTCAGTGTTAATTTACAGAGGAGGAGGAAAAAACACTGAATGAGAAGCTGTGGTACTGTATACTGTATAGTTCTAGATTCACCATATCAGGGTTTTTCTTCATCTTCCACTGAGAACAATACAGATTGATTTATCTACTGGTTTTACCAACACAAAGCTCTTCAGGTCATTTTAGTTCAGATGTAAATCTAGGTATATGTCATCTCGCTTTAAACATTAAGTTTTTGGGCTGCTTCAACTAGCTGTATTTAATCGCACCAAGCGACTGGATCCACGCTTTTGAAGAGTCACATGAGCATTATCCAGAAAAGAAACAAATGAATGATCTCACAGGCTCATTAGCCTTTTTAACAGTGTGCTGTATTTTTTTTTTAAGGATTTTTATTCAGAATCTGCATTTCCAAACAGTAAATGAGAAGTTTTTTTATGTTTTTGTAAAGTTTATTCAAATTATGGCAGATGATTTATTTGAAGCAGGATCTTTAATTAGATGCTCAGAATAGTCAGGACCTGCTAGCCATTTCTGGCTATTTAAGGATTCACATTAAATTTTTCATAGACTTGCCTGATGTGGGCTCACGATACCTTGCACAAAATATGTAAACTGCTGTACTATAGTCAGTGTTATCAACTTTGGGAGACACCAAAACTGAGCTAAAAGGTGGTGACACTGTCTAACTTCACCCTTCTGCCATAGAAGACTGTAACTGTAGCTTTTGGGACTCCATCAGAGTCTCCATTCTGCTAGAAAATAAAATTTACATCTGAAGTAAAAGTATGTTGTCACAGAAAATGAAACGTTTAATGAGTGATAATATATACTCTGTGTGTTTTTAACAGGGGGAGAAAGGGGACATGGGACAGGAGGGTGAGGATGGCATGAGGGGTGACCCTGGAGTCAAGGGCAAAGAGGGACCACCAGGCGACCCCGGGCTTACTGGCGTCAGAGTGAGTACATGTGTATGGACACCTGTAAACACAGGAATAAAAGCTGGAATTTATGACAAAAATTCACTCCATCATTTTAGGAAAGGGGTCAGAGACAGAAAACGTCTCTCTGTCAGAGACATGGGGCAGCCATGGCCTAGTGGTAAGGATCTGGTCTTGTGACCAGAAGGTCGCTGGTTTGATCCCCAGACAGGACATGACTGAAGTGCCCTTGAGGTGGATAAGGGCACTTCAGTCATGCCACCGCTTTGGGCACAAATTCTCACAGCCTAGTGTGTTCACTAGTGTGTGTGTGTGTGTGTGTGTGTTTCACTGCACAGATGGTTAAATGCGGAGGTCAAATTCCGTTGTGTAAAAAATCACATTGGCTAAATTGGTTGATCTTAATCTTAATCTTAAAACTGTCAGCATCAATTTTTCAGCTGATGTTTCACTTTTGAACTTTGGTGGGTGATTGAGGATGAGGATGTTTACATTCCATATTCTGTTGTTTACTCTCAGACTCGTAGTGGTGAGTCCACGTCTCGTCACCAGTAACGATTCTTTTTAAGAAACTTTCAACTTTCTTACAGTTTCACTCTAAATTTAGTTTGCAGACATCGAAACACATCTACAACCAATCACTGCACATTGCTCTTTTTTCATCCAAATCACGAGTGGGGCGGCCATTTTTGTTGCACTGCAGTCATAAATGAACTGACATAACACATTCAGACCTGCACAGCAGTTACTGTGCAGACAGTGGCCAAGTACAGAAAGTGTTGATAATACACACAAGGCACAAATCAGGAGATTTAATAAACTAAAGTGTGGATAAATTCTGACACGCGCTTTATATTAAAATAGATTTTATTTTTAATACTTTTTACTTTTACCATTTTTCACTTCCACTAGCAGTATTAGCTATTATTTGTTACCGAATTGTGTTTATTTATTTTATTTGCTTATTAATTATATTTTGCATTCTAATTTATAGATTTTTTGTTTTATTCTGATTAAATTGATGTATATTAGTTCGTTTTTCTATTTTAGTTTTTTTTCAATCTTTGCCTTCTTCATTTATGGTCTCAGCTACACTGTAAAAGATGGTTACCCTCAACATACTCCGAAGATGATTGATTGATTGATTGATTGATTGATTGATTGCAAGATCTCACACATCTGCACCTTGTTTATGGACTGATACCAGTGTGTTTGTGCATTTTGACTCCTCTGTACACAGGGCCCTGAAGGGAAGCCAGGGAAAATGGGAGAGAGAGGAAAGATCGGACTAAAGGTCAGTGAATCTAAAGACATTTGAAAAAGTGCCAAGATTTATTAGACTAGATCATGATGTCTTAATCCCATACATATACATACACATATACATACATATGGATGCATAAAGAAGTGGTTTCCAGTAAAGCTGATAGTGTGTATTATTGTCAGTCTGGGGAACATCTCCATCACTGAGGCTGATATGAAATCTTGATGCATTACCAATGAGGCAATATGTTACAGATACAGTGAGGAGAATAAGTATTTGAACACCCTGTGAATTTGCAAGTTCTCCCACTTAGAAATCATGGAGGGGTCTGAAATGATCATCTTAGGTGCATGTCCACTGTG
>BRDA01003392.1:0-31050 GCA_036984385.1 Crenuchus spilurus
AGTAATTCAGTTACTAACTAAGTTACTTTTTTTAACAAGTAGTGAGTAACTATAACTAATTACTTTTTTAAAGTAACGTTCCCAACACTGCTCTTGATAAATTGGTTTGTGTGAGTGTGAGAAAGTTTGGGCTGTATTCCTGTGCAGTGCTGTTAAGCAGATGGTGTTGCAGTGCTGGACAGCCATCTACATTAACTGTGTTTTACTGACAACTGCTGCTATTTCAGGTGCTGCTGATGAGCCTCTTTATCATGAGAGTTTCTGGTACAATATGGCCCACATAGCTATTGGAAGATACTTGGATGAGCCTTTGCAAAAGGTGTTTCTGGTCTCATACAGCAGAGCTTAATGAGCCAGTTGGAGAGAAGAACTTCATGGTACACCTGGATTGTTGAAAACAAACTAGTAGTGTTGGAAATTGTTACTCAGAGTCCACCTTATTTTGATGTAGGCTATTTAATGTGAGTTAGTCTATCTAATCTACTGTACTTCACTACTGTATTATGAAATAATACAAAAAAAGGTAGTTTGTGTGTGTGTCCCTAATTTGGATTTTTGCCATACATTCCCTAAATATATATTTGGCTTCATTCTTCATCTTACAGATACAAATACAGATTTACACAGTACCTGTAAACGAAGTAGTTTATCTGCACTTTTATACACCTGTGCTACCATTAAACAAGATGCAGGATCAACTTTTTCACTTTTTCAGGCTTGTTTTCTGTGTCCTGAGCACAAACATACAGCAGCTTTGCTCTTATTTGTAATATGTGACAGATCTCCATCAGAAGGACAGGTGAGCATTCACTCTGGCCTCATTGTTCAGGATGAAAGTGGCAAGATTCCCTTTGTTTGGTGTGGTCTTCAAAGAAAGAGGTTGGCTAGCGTTCAAGAGAACAAAAGCCTTTGGTTTACTATCAGATGCTAACTTAGTGTCTGCTAAATGGTCACAGCCTTGGCAGTTGGTTCCCATCATTTCACCCCTGCATTTAAAGCCTTATCTCTTAAATCTGACAACTGAGTCGCTCACCCACTCCACCCCAACCCCTCTGTTTCAGCCACTTGTCTGCCATTATGCTGTGTACAGCCCATCAGTGGACATTTGATTGCTAACTGTGGAGACTGAGGCAGAGCAGCTGATTAGCCTGTGCTGCTGCACTGCTGTTGACTCTTCTTACAGGTCTTGTTTGTGTAGGATTAGATTGGAGCACAGGTGTTCTCATCTGTGTCTCTGTTTGAAGTGGATCACAGGGGGCTTTGATCACACACACACACACACACACACACACACACACACACCCTTGAGCACTATGTCTGTGCACAGATGTTTACCATACAGATGACCTCACAGGTCGAGGAATTTTCTTTGTAATCGCAAGAGGGTCACTTGATACCAAGAGGTGATGAAGGATGAGGGACAGAGAGCAAACCTTACACCAACACTTTGAAGTGGTGATACAAAGGCTGTTTTGACTTAAACCAAAGTTTGATCATGCCCAGCTTGCTCACACTGTATTGGTCTACCTGTATTTTACCTTATTTGTCTGTCTATGGTTTAACTTCTGTCAGCTTTATTTTGCCACTTTTGAGCACATCAGCACTTTCACGCTGACTTGAGCATAAAAATGAGTAGAAAACACATCTGGCCAGTCGTTTGATCAAAGTCTAGTCCTCCACACTTCTTTCAGATGACAATAACACTGCCTTGATTAAAGGAATGGTTCACTCAAAATCATATTTGCGTATTTTTCCACTTACCACAGATGTGGTCGATCAGCCGAGACATGTTTGGAGTCCAAATGTTGCTTCTTTAGTCCATTTAGTCCAGATCTTAATGTAGGTTTCACAGATGTGGATTAGGACATGTGACGTACTCTGAGCTTTAAAATATAACAAAAACTTGTGAAGCTGAATGCTGCATCTGCCATCTTGAATAATAACTAGAAGAAGGGAGTGCTTGTGTAAAATCTGTGAATATGGAGGAATTGGATTCAGTGTCCATTTCCTACCATCCCTGCTGCTATCTGAAGTGTATGCCTTTTAGTTTGTCATAATGTGATACATTGTTTTGTCTGTAAGTCATTATTTAAGATCTGAATGTGGTTTGATCAGATTTAGAGAAGCCTTGATATGTTTTGATAGAAACAACTGCACTATTTAGGTGACTATTGAGTCCTGGAATTTGTTTACAATGTTATCCTTGCAGCTCCAGGTCTAAAGAAGCAAAATATTGGACTCTAAGTATTTTTTGCTTGATTGACTACATCTTAGGTAAGTGGAAAAATATGTAAACAATGACTTGAGTGAACTTTATGAAGTTCATGATTTTTGAAGTTCATGATTTATTTTTTCATGTGTTCCATAATACTACCCAGAAATGGTCTTCCTGTCTCTCGGTGGGTCTAAGTACAAACACTGCAGACTTAATAAAGTGTGGAACACAATGTTTCATTATCCAAAGCATGAAAAATTGGCTCATTTTTTGGATTCCAAACATTTTGAACATTTTTGAGATCATTAAAAAGTTTTCTTTGAGGTAATGCTGTTATACTAGCCAGAACTGGCACTTTCCTCTGCTTTCACACAGAGCCTACCACTGACTTCCTCTGGGCTGTATCTGCATTTCCAAAGATTTGATTCTTTTAGCCAATGCTCTGATGATCTTGAAACCTTAAAATTTTAAGAATTAAAACATTCATTCCCACTTTTGGGCCTTTCATTCCATCTCTATAGTCTCTATTTTTTGAGGCTGAACTAAAAGTTGGTCTCAGTAACTTTTTCATCAGAGGACTGACTATTACAGTAGCGGCATTTCAGGCTATCCCAGGCCTCTGTCCGTTTTGATTCAGCATTGGCATAAAGTTTAGAGAAGTGAGCTTAGAACTGAATGGACAATGGTTGGATCCCCTGAATGAGCAGGACATGCCTGATATGCCTTGCTCAAGGGCTCTTCACCATGAATGTCTTATGCAGTGGAAAACGACACACACACACACGCATCTCTCCACCCTATTTTCCCAGCTGTGGGAAAACAGTTGTAGTCACTTTGATGCATTGGGTCGTTTGCTCGTTTGGTTGCTGCACTGATACAGACTGATTGGTTATTACATCTGTACCACTTTATTTGGAGTCACCCAACGGAAATAAGCATCTCTACATATATGTGCTTGTATATACCTTATTATGTCAGTAGGTTCACTATTTTCCAAATACCAATGTTTTTACTGGTTTAAAGTTGCTATAACTATATACTATGCTATTATACACTGCTAAAAAAATAAAGGGAACACTAAAATAACACATCCTAGATCTCCTAGTAAATAAAATATTCCAGTTGAAAATCTTTATTTATTACATAGTGTAATGCGTTGAGAACAAAATAACATAAAAATGATCAATGTAAATCAAAATTATTACCCCTTGGAGTTATGGATTTGGAATCATACTCAAAATCTCATACCACCCTCATGGAGTCTGTCTCTCACAATCTGAACAGAAACATGGATATTAGTGGTCTGCTGGAGGTCATTTTGCAGGGCTCTGGCCCTTCTCCTCCTGTTGCTCCTTGCACAAAGGAGGAGGTAGCAGACCTGCTGCTAGGTTGTTGCCCTCCTACGGCTCCTTCCATGTCTCCTGGTGTAATGGTCTGTCTCCTGGTATCTGCTCCATGCTCTGGACACTGTGCTGACAGACACAGCAAACCTTCTTGCCACAGCTTGCATTGATGTGCCATCCTGAATGAGCTGCACTACCTGAGCAACTTCTGTGGGTTGTAGATATTGCCTCATGCTACCTCTATAGTGAGAGAACTGACAAAATGCAAAAGTGACCAAAACATCAGCCAGAAAGGATGAGAACAGAGAAAAGGTCTGTGGTCACCACCTGCAGAACCACTCCTGTATAGGGGTTGTCTTGCTAATTGCCTCTCCTTTCTACCTGTTGTCTGTTCCATTTGTACAACACCAGGTAAAAAATTGATGCACAATCAGTGTTGCTTCCTAACTGGACAGGTTGGTTTCACAGAAGTGTGGTTGACTGGGAGTTACATTGTGTTGTTTAAGTGTTCCCTTTATTTTTTTGAGCAGTGCATATTATAATGCATCGCTATACTAAAATGTGCTATGCTATGCTATATGTTAATGGCTATATTTTGAATGCGCCCATGTTATTAAATTCAGCATTCACACTAGACTGCTGAATGTGTTCATTTTTTAAATCCTCACCATTTGGATTAAGTCATATTCTCCTTCCTTATTCTCAGAACTTGTGTACTTTAAGATCACCTCGTTAATCTATTTCCTCCCATAGTGGAAATGACAGGGCCAGATAGTCTACATTATGAGAAATACATTAAACATGGCTAGCCTCTCAGGGGAACTGTGAGAGGAAGTGCTTTTAGCATGTGGACTTCAGTACAGAGCACTGGGTCCTCTGTGAGCTGCAGCCTTAATGAGCTCCATTTATGACAGGTGAGCTGTCACATGAGAGAGCGGGAGGAGGTTTGACTAAAAAAGCTCTCGTTAAGTGCAGTTGTGTCTGCTTTCATTGGAATCACCCTGTTACTCTGGAGAAATGCATACAGAGGCTGCTCTTCTGGATGCCTTGTAAGACTGATTAGTATTGGGGAACATTCATCCTTTTGGTTACAGTAACGCTCAGCCATAATGAAGTGCTAGAGAGGTCAGCACCTGTTACAGCAGAACATGCTGTGGAGAACATTTGCATTCAACGTATAGCCTCTGAGCTGTGGTACTGTTTACAGAGTGATTGCTTTATTAGATTCTAAAAGCATGTCGTATGAAAAAGCATGGATACACAAGCTTGTATGGCCTCTACAGATAATACATATGAATGTGATATTTTGTAGCAAATTTTAATGCACTGTTTCTGTTTATTTACAGAATTAGATTTAAGTTATTTGAAACAAATAATATATTATTTTTTCCCTAATTTGTTGAAATTCAGTAAATCAATAAGAAAAATCTGTTTTTTAATGTTTATGCACATATATTTGAATATCTGGACTGCGTACCAATCAGCAAACTGAAATAAGACAACCCAGTCCGTTTTTGTGGGCAGCCTAGAGATGAAAGCATTAAATGGGTTGTTCAGAATTGGGCTTCCCTTATTAGTAAGTACATTCGTTAGAATATAGAATGAATTCCGCCCCATTTGAGAAGCACCTTTAGCTTCACCATTTTTATTTTGTGAGGCAGAGGGAACTAAGCATGGGGTCTTTATTTATGTATTTATTTATTTATTTATTTTTTTATTTTATTTTATTTTTTTTTGCCAATTTTTATCCCCTTCCCAATGTAGTAGTAGCCAATTAGCCCATCCCATCCATTAGGACTCTCCCAATCACTTTTGCACTGTTCCTGACTCTAGGAGGGTGAAGACGAGCGCAAGCCTCCTCCATTGCGTGTGATGTGGCCACTGCCTCTTTTCAAGCTACCGCTGGGAGGAAAGCACAGGATTCCCAGCTTTGAATGGACCAATCAGTAGACGTCTGAGCCAGCGGACATTGCAGTGTGAAAGTGATGGGGAGAGAGAGCGCCATCTACCCACCCAGAGAGAGCACGGCCAATTTTTGCTCTTTTGGGCCCCGGCTGTTGCCCTGAGAATTGAACTCTGGTCCTCTGGTCATAGTGTCAGTGTCTTATCCTGCTGAGCCATTTCATTAAACCGCTAGTGAATTGTGCTAATCTGTGGAAAAGGGCTATAAAGTGTCCCCTTTAAAATATGCAGAAATCTGTTTTCTGCTGATGATTTGTTACCTTTTCACTAAGAAAATAAAAAAAACATCGTATTTGTCCAGGGCTGCACATACTTTTGCGTATAATTGTGTATCTGCAGAATTCCCACAAGTTCTTGATAAGTCATAAAACAGATGTGCTAAACTGTCTGTAGATGTTTTATTTATTGAGGTTTTACGATTAAGTGTTGAATTTTATTTTTAACTTTGTGCCTCAACCCTTTAGCACAGACCACAGAGATGTCTTGACTTTTCATATTTTGACTGACCTCTTTGGTTCTCTGTTTTTCCAGAGATTCGAGCTCAGCTGGTGGAGCAGCAGAAATGTCTGGAGCAGCAGACGGAAATGAGGGTCCAGCTTCTGCAGGACCTTCAGGACTTCTTCCGCAAGAAGTCTGAGATCGAAATGGAATATTCTCGCAACTTGGAGAGGCTTGCAGAGCGTTTCATGGCCAAGACCAGGAGCACCAAAGACCATCAACAATACAAGTAAGTACTGTACATTCGTCAATGTCTTGAGACCACATACTCACTTCCTCAAAACAATATAAATAATCTGATGATTTTATTTACTTTGATATTATAATTAGATGTCTCTGGTAATGTAAACATTGTGAGAAGAGCTGATTGTCAGTAAGTTTAGTAAACAGAAATAAAATCTACAGAATTATGTGTTGAGTATCCTGAGTATTTGTGATCTCTTTTCGATATTTAGTGACACATTCAGCAATGTGGAACACAGTGGAATTTGACCTCCACATTTAACCCATCTCTGCAGTAAAGTACACGAACACATACTTTGGTACAGGGAGCACATATGGCCTATCCACATCCAGGGAGCCGTTGGGGGATAGGTACCTTGCTCAGTTGTGTCCTGTTGGTTAAGAGGATTGAACCAGCAGCCTTCTGGTCACAAGGCTGATTTCCTTAACACAAACCCATAGATGTCCCATTGCTCCATTCAAGCATCATTATATAGTTGTATACCTCCAAAATAGTGGAAAACATTTGATATGACCAGACCATATGGATAGACATCTGTGCTATTTGTGTGCTTATAAGAGCCCCTGTAGGACCCCTTCAAATGCCACACATTTGGTTACAAGTTTGGTCCTGATGATCTACAGCCATAAGAGCTTACTTCCAAGCTTAGCCTAACACTTGATTCCTTTTAGTTAAGCTCTTCAGGAATACCTGACTGTTAAAACCAGGTTTATTTGAAATAACCTCTGCAGAGATCAGCAGGACTTGAGTTGTTGTGGTGTAGGTAGTTTTGCTTTGTCTACAGTGGTACATAATTAACAGCTTCTGCACCTTTAGATTCAGTAGTGATAAGGGTTTGCGCATATGGAAAAAGCTTTATTCACATGCAAATGTCAGTCTTACTGTCAGTGTTCATCGCAGCTTAGGAATGTTCTTGTAAAGCCTGAAGAGGGAAACCCTAATATAATTCTGCTTGTCATCTATTACGCATTTACTAAATGACACCTCCAGAAATTGCATTCTTATGCCACACTGTTCATTTCCTTGCCTGAGCTGACTGAAATGGATTTGGAAAAGTGGTTTTCTCTCCGTTTTGAAAAATATATTTATTCCTTTATGAATAAATAAACGCTGGGGAATTGAAATGCAATATTCTGGGAGGACAGGCGTGACTGTTTGGCCTCACGCTATGAATCCATATCCATATTTTAGCCTCTCCTCAACCCTCTTTAACAAGTCTTTGTATTTATGTAGTTTTTCAAAGAAAATAAATATTTTTATATTGCATTTAATATTGCTTTTATTCAAAAATGGGAATCTAGGAAACTGTAAATCATTTTTCAGGATGTGATGATATTTTCTCCATATAAGATCACTGATTGAAGTGGTTTTATGTGAGTGCAGTACAGAGTAGAATGTATGACTGGTAGGGCTGTTAGAAAATATCAATACTCTTGAATGTTGCACTATTGGTGGAGCATGTCCAAAAATTTGAATCTATTGAAAAAGTTTGTTTTTTGTTTAGAATTTAACTCAAATAAAACTGTGAGATACTGTGTTGTTCAGCCTTTCACTCACATTAGCCACACAAATTAGCCATTTGGTTTTATTGCTGTAAATGAAAATAATAGTCTCAAATATGTGTCGTAGTACGTTTGTATCAAAAGCAAATCTTAAACTTACCAAAAAAGTTGATTTTGTGCAGCAAGCCATTCACCGAATTTGCAGCTTGTACCCAAAAAATGTGTTTTCGTCACCCCATGAATCCTGATGTAGAACTAGTTCTACTGCAGAGGTACACAAGCTTGTTGGGTGTCATTTGGGTCCTGAACTACTACTCTTCACTGTAGAAATGTGTTTGAGCTCATGAATCCATCCACTAAATGTGAGTAGGTCAGATGTCTTCAGCTGAAACACGGTGACCTTAGCCGGGCTCACCTTTCAGTATTAATTTTTAGTAAATTTTAATTTGTTTGTATTCACTTTTAAGTGTTTGTGATTTATTAATTTCTTGTGGCACAAATAAACTGAGTTGAGCTTCAGTGCTCTTTATCTTGGAATGCTATATCTCAGAAAGTATAAGGGATAATTGGCTGAAGGTTTCTTTTAACAGTATTTTTTCCAAACATGCATATAACTCATATTTAAAAGAAAAAAAAAGACTTTGACCCAGTTTTCCCAGATGGGGTCACATTTTATAAACATTACATTTAAGTGACATATTTCAAATCTTTTTTAATGTTAATACTGTTTGAACATTAATTTACTCAGAATTAAATATTTTAATAATTAGAGATTCTGGGTTTCTCATTTTAATGAGCTGTAACTCATACTGAGTCACTTTATGTGTAATTAATACAAAATATTGTAGTTTACCTTTTTTAATGAAATTATGAACAGTGAGCTTTTCCTAATTTTTAAATGCTGCACAAATTTTTTTCTGATTTTTTAATGAAATTTTTTTCACATGCAATAATTCAAATCAGACAGTGATTCATTTTGTTGTTTAAACCCCCAAATATGTTGCCTAGAAACTGCACAATATGCAACATGTAATGGCACAACATTGCAGTACCCTATCATATGTATTATGTATTTTTCAGATGTTTAATCTTCTTAAAATCCATCTCGGTAGTTAAGGTTCTTATGAAGGTTTGTTGACAGCTCTTCTAAAATTAGATTTCAGTAATTGAAGTGTATTACCTTGCTTATAATTGTGCTATGTATTGAATTATAATCTCTGTATTCTGATATATCACCAAGTTTATGCCAGTACACAACCCTAATGACTGGTGCCCTGATATTTAGTGTTTTGGAGACCATGTTCAACATTTTTGGGATAGAACTACAGTCAGTTCTGCATCTTAGTACAGATTAGAATGTTAAAATCATTACAGTTTTTAAGTAACTTGTGGCTGTCCTGACTGCAGATTTGTATATATGTAAGTGCATCATCACTGTTGGATTAAAAACATTAATTTATTAACATTACTTTCAAATGGACAAATAACAGTCCATTGTAAATTAGCTTAACATGCATTAAACATATTTTTTCTTCTCCTATGAGGTTTTGTTATGATATGTTGACAGTAGAGAAGCACCTATAACTCTCACTTCTCTTATAATGAAATGTGATTACTCACTATAGAGCGCCTGGAGATCCTGCAGTTCACCAGTTCATTTCTCCCCTGATCATATTCCACTGGAGCTGCAGCAGTGGGCTCCATCCCGGGACGGTGGACCCGTTGGAATGTTGACATGCATTTAAAGTGAGCCTGTGGTCTCATTACCCTGCCAGAGTCCACCATCATGGAGAAGAACAGGGTTTAATTTGCATAATGTTTGAACTGTTAGAAAAGGAAGGGGGAAAAAAATCTGTCGAGTGTTTGCCCTGTGCTTCTGTAAATAGAGCAGGCGGCTGGCTGCCGACCCAGATGAGTCCAGCAGCTGTGAGCTGAACTGGAGCAGCATGGAGGCTCAGCCATGGTACTGTTCCGTTTTTCCGTCGCGTGATATACCGGCCTGTCAGTGTGCCGGCACTGTAAGCACTGACGTTGCTTGCCTGCAAGATGTGTGGGATACTGGACCACTTTCAATAATACCAAAGCATTTTTACTCTAGATATGTACTGTAAATGACACGGATGTGTGTATGCACTGACAGAGTGATGCAACTTTCAATTAATTAGTGGAAATATAAAACAAAGAAAGATTTTAGATGTGTGTAGCAGATATATGTCAATATTTTAAAAGAAAATCATCCACATATCAGACAAGGTAAAGATGACCAATGACTGTATGTTTTTGGTTGCCCACTTGTAACCTACCAAAAATGCATATTAGTAGAGCTGGGCGCTATGGTCAAAAATTTAATGACGATAATTTTTTCTATATTGATCTCAATAATTGTCACGATATTAAATTGTCTATCACTGTCATAGATTTTAAAAAACATCTTTTTAAAAACATCAGACTAAATACATGAAATGTTACTATTTGAAATATTAAAATGTTTATTGCCAAAACATAATCTACAGGAACACAGAGTGCAAATTTCTCAAATACTTTACAAAGTTAAAGATTTCACTGGAACTAAACTTAGTAAATCTACATTTTGATTCCCCTGCCCAGAAGGCCATCTTCCCATAACTTGCTACTGTTTTAAAATGTTTTTTTTTTTAAAAAGCATGCAGTTCAGCATGCAGTCTGATAGTGTGCTGCGTGATTAGGGTGTAACCGGTGGCAGCGCTGGTGAGGAGGATCTGTCTAACGAGCAGCAGTATCACACTTCAGACTCACTGTCAAGCTGCTTAGACGTGAAATGGAAACGACTGTTAATGCTTATCGAATTCTATTGTCTCAGCTGATCATCGTCATCGAGGGAAAAATGATCGTGAAACAAATCAAAACCATTTTTATTGCAAAGTACTACATATTAGACTGCAAAGCAAAGGCCTCAGGTGTGTGAGCATGGTGTTTTAGTCAGTGTAGCAGTAAACTTCTGAGCCTTGTTGTCTAGAAAAAATGAGTGGTGTTATAGAAAATATAAACTACTCAGCCTTTATCTAACTACCATGAACTGATGATACAAAGAGAAAATCACTTTCAACTGTAGTTTTATGCTACAAATGAGTTATTTACAGCCATTGCATAACAACAATATTAAAATGAAATATAAACAATTAGTTAATAAATGAAGCTTTTCGTGTGAAGTGAGAAAACAGTTAATCCCTGTAGATAATTGCAACACAGTGCCCACTTCAGTGTAAAATCACTTTTTAATATTTTAATCAGTTTTTTTTTCTTCCAAGAGATGCCATTTGTGCCCCTATGTTCATCTGACAATCAGGGGTGTATGGCTAAGCATTACAGTAATTGACTGCGTATCAATGGGACAACAAAGCAGAATGATAAGACATCCAAAGCTAATTCTACATAAAAACAAAACTGGTCTACTGACACACTTCTTTTGTACAAGCTTGTTGTTTTTTCCTGCATATGTAGCTTCACATGTACCTGAGTTTTTTTTTTTTTTTTATTTGCATATATCCCAGCATTTTTGACAAAAATTCTATATTATTAGCAAGCGGAGTCGTAAAAACATATTTGGGGTTGATTGAAGATCTTATGTTTGTGTGGCCTTTTAAATATGTTGGTACAAAAGGCAGTGGCATTAAAAGTCTAGTGGCAACAGTTTGTGATAGAAAACACACATTAAGCAGGTAGCTTGCGTTTGATGCCCACTCCTGTGTGAGGTTGCCAGATTTACTGCTTTTTCTTGAAAGACTTTTGGAGATTAAGAAGTCTGGAAAGTGCTGCTGTAAGTCGGGCAGTGAGAGTTAAAACCAGCTTAGCGCTGCTGTGGGTGAGAGTGCGAATTAGCATTAAAATGAGCATGCAGATTGAACCGTAATTAGTTGGTATTTTTGTGCTGAAGAGCAGAAAGAGCCTATGCAAAGGAATTCAGCTTTTTCAATCTTTTTCATTGAAAAAGTTACAACAAACTACTTGGCTAATTCTGGAGAACTTCTTTCTTGTGAAACACAGGATTAATCTAATTTTTAGCTCGTGTCCTGTCCTTGGCTACAACACCCTGCAGAAACATGCCCAGGTCACTAAACTATGGAAAATGCTCAACGACCATATCTAATATAACATGCAGCCTCAACGTTCAAGTGATATTGTACCGTAAAGTAAAATTTAGCATTTTGCTTATCCAAAATGTAGCCAATCAGTTTTGTGGCTAAAGTTTTGTTTTGCTTTGCGCCATTTGATACAATGTAAGCTTACTCCCACCATGCTAGTTTATGCTGGTTTCATGCCCAATCATGTACTTAAAAATCAACACACATGACACAACTAAAACAGTAGTAAAACTAGTTTCTGAAGGCAACATTTTCTCTGTATGTTTTTTAAAGGAAGATAACTAATATTTAATATACACTACCAGTCAAAAGTTTTAGAACGCCCCAATTTTTCCAGTTTTCTATTGGAAAATGATTCAGTTTAATGTCTCATTGCACTCTGAAATGAAAGTGGAGGAGTTAAATAAGAATTCATGGAATCTATTATAGACCAAAATGTATCTAAATGTTGGACTCGTCACAGTAGCACCTTTGGCAGATATAACAACTGATCACACTCGTGGAATTCTTTCTACAATAGCCAACAAATATTCTTCCGAAATCTGCTGCAGAAGATCACATAAATGTGTGACACTTGTAGGTTTGCTTTGCTTTTCACTTTATCCCAAATCAGCTGGATGGGGTTTAAGTCTGGAGACTGTGCTGCCACTCAATGTTTTCAAGCTGACCATCTTGTTCTTTTTTCCTGAGGTAGTTCTGGCAGAGCTTGGATTGATGTTTTGGATCATTATCTTGCTGTAGGATGAACCCTTGACCAACTAGGTGCACACCAGAAACATTCTAAAACCTAAAACTGTTCTAAAACTTTTGACCGGTAGGGTATTTTCAGAAACTACTGTTTGAAAAGTCTGAAATCCGTTAAAGGGAAGGGAAGTTAACCTTATTTCACAAATATGTTGTGCCTCAAATACATTGAGATGTGAAAAGATCGTTCACCTTATTCCATTTCTTTTGAGCACAGTTTACCCATTTATATAAGTTGACTGATTTGTTTTATCAATGTAATTATTTTATTTGTTTATTTTAAAAAAGAGAGGAAAAAAAAACAATGTTAGTGTTTTTTTTGTCAAAATGTTCTCTTTTGAAGTGTTTGGAGAATTTATTTACTTTTAAAATTAAAATTACAAATGAAGTTGATGATTACAAGTCAATTAGAATACACAGATGGGTAAATTGTGCTGAAATGTGAAATAAGCTGAATGACCCCTTTAACACCTCTATGTTTCAGGCAAGTATGTGGTGTAGGTTTCTTTAGCCTTGTAGTCACATTACAAAACTAAAGGAGCAAACTTCAAGTATATGTTTGCTGTTCACCTACATGCAAGGTTTGGGGAAAATTTTGATGGAAATTTACATTACAGTGACAGCTGTATACTTCCAAGTGGCATACCATGCTCATCTAAAGCATGTGCCTGTTGTTTTGCTTTTGTATTTTAAACCTAATGTAAAGAGTGGATGTGGAAAAATCAACGTAATGAATTGTGGAGGGAAATTTGAATACAGTTGCTGAGCTCCCCAGTTTTGCTTTGTCATGGGAGTAGACTTTATTCCATATGAGGACCTTCTGTTTGTCAGGTCTTCAACACAGACAGACAGAAAATGTTCAAACAATCAGAAAGTGGCAGAGCTCAGTGCTTCATCTTGTGTACAATCCTGATCCTATAAATGGAAGTGGCCTGGTCCACAGAGAGAGATTCCAGCTCAGCTGCTCTGTTTGCTGAACCAACACATCAGGCTCTGTTTGTTCAGGGAGGTATGCTGGGATATGGATACCAATGATCTGATTATGTCCGAAGCCTTGCTCCCACTCCTAGATCCTTCTCATAGATGGCAGATTTTTGTTTTGCTTGTTGTAGAGCACGCAGTGTAGCTTTGTGTGATCCAGCTTGTTTCAAGGGTTTTGTATTGAGCCTATCACCATTGCATAGCTCAAATACCCTTGGCTGCATCTCCATTATGTGCCATTTTATGATACTGTATATACCTTTGATGGGGCGAAAGAGTTTATCTGCATGACTGCACTTGAATAATTTGTCATTCCATGACCTTGCTGCAGGTTGCTAGATTCCCAAAATATGCACTCAGCAGAGGGTTTCTAAACTAGAGTTGGCCCTCATAAGAATACTCTCTGATGCAGGAAGCTTCATCCTGCCATTTAAATTCGTAGCGAAATGGTTTTCCATTTCTTTAGGTCAAGATTGAAAGTGAGTCTCTTTCTGCTGAGTCGTGATTGCCTTTGTGCAGTCAGCGGCATTAGAGCTCCAGAAAATCTGAGGGGGAAGAAGGGGATTGGGCTAGATAATGAAAGATCCTATCTTTTCTGGTGCTAATCTTCATCTGAACAGAGAGAGAATTATTTTTCATAATGGTGATAAGGCTTCTTTGTTAGTTTTAGGCTTTTGGAAAATTTGATGTTCTGTCCTGTCAAATTCAGGTTATTCATTCTGGATCAATGGTACCTAATCTTACTTCTGGAGGTCTCCTCTCCTTGCAGAGGTTAGTTCTGTTTCAACTTCTCAATGAGGTTAGAAAAATGTTAGTAATGCAAACTGACATCTAACAATTGTCAGAATGTCTGGTAAGTTTTGTCACTCAATGTGGTCAAGAGCTGCGTGCTTTAACAGGACTGACTGACATAAAAGTCAACTAGCTGCAGTTTTTTGTGTGACTTCTAGTGGTAAAACAAATTTTGATCCAGATGCCCTACACTACTGACAATTTTGAAGTTTATATGGACTGTTTTTATTGCTAGAATTATTCTTAGTATTATTACTACCATTCTTACTATATCAGTACAACTGAACACCATAACAGCATCATAGGATTGTGTAACTGTCTGTCAATAACTTATAAGTAGTTGAGTAAAGGAGGACGCATCCATGTGAGTCTGGTTCTTCCTAAGGTTTCTTCCTCCAGTTTTAACTGAGTTTTGCCACTGTTACCATTAGCTTGCTCACTGGGACTTTTGTGTTTTGTTATTATTAACTCTGTTAAGCTGCTTTGTGACAATATCAGTTGTAAAAACCGCTTTATGAATACATTTGACTTGACTTTGCAACAAATACAGACACACAGTGGTATACAGTTGAGCTGAAATATGATTTTTTTTTTCACATTACAAGAGCAGCTTTCTTTTTTCTTTTTCTTTCTGCCTTTCTGCCTTTCTTTCTTTCTGCCTTTTTCTTTCTGCCTTTCTTTCTTTCTTTCTGCCTTTCTTTCTTTCTTTATTTTTCTTTCTGCCTTTCTTTCTTTCTTTATTTTTCTTTCTGCCTTTCTTTCTTTCTTTCTGCCTTTCTTTCTGCCTGTCTTTCTTTCTGCCTGTCTTTCTTTCTGCCTTTCTTTCTGCCTGTCTTTCTTTCTGCCTTTCTTTCTGCCTGTCTTTCTTTCTGCCTGTCTTTCTTTCTGCCTGTCTTTCTTTCTGTCTTTCTTTCTGCCTTTCTGTCTTTCTTTCTGCCTTTCTGTCTTTCTTTCTGCCTTTCTTTCTGTCTTTCTGCCTTTGTCTTTCTGCCTTTCTGCCTTGCTGTCTTTCTTTCTGCCTGCCTTTCTTTCTGCCTGCCTTTCTTTCTGCCTTTCTGCCTGCCTTTCTGCCTGCCTTTCTGCCTGCCTTTCTTTCTGCCTTTCTGCCTGCCTTTCTGCCTGCCTTTCTGCCTGCCTTTCTTTCTGCCTTTCTGCCTGCCTTTCTGCCTGCCTTTCTGCCTGCCTTTCTTTCTGCCTTTCTTTCTTTCTTTCTTTCTTTCTTTCTTCTGCCTTTCTTTCTTTCTTTCTTCTGCCTTTCTTTCTTCTGCCTTTCTTTCTTTTTCTTTCTTTCTGCCTTTCTTTCTTTTTCTTTCTTTCTTTCTCTTTTTTTCTTTCTTTTTCTTTCTTTTTCTTTCTTTCTTTCTTTTTCTTTCTTTTTCTTTCTTTTTCTTTCTTTCTTTTTCTTTCTTTTTCTTTCTTTTTCTTTCTTTCTTTTTCTTTCTTTTTCTTTCTTTTTCTTTCTTTCTTTTTCTTTCTTTCTTTCTTTTTCTTTCTTTCTTTTTCTTTCGTTTGTTCTTTTTTTCTGCCTTTCGTTTGTTCTTTTTTTCTGCCTTTCGTTTGTTCTTTTTTTCTGCCTTTCGTTTGTTCTTTTTTTCTGCCTTTCGTTCGTTCTTTCTTTCTTTCTTTTCCTTCCTTCCTTCCTTTCTGCCTTTCTTTCTTTGTTTCTGCCTTTTTCTTTCTTTTCTTTTTTCCTACATTGTTACAAATGTTATCTTAAGTTTTAAGTTGAGAAATGTAACCTAATGCAGAAATTCTGGACTTCCAGTAGATAAGTTGGACCAATTCAGAGCAAACCTCCACATGTTGTTATATCAGGTCTGAACCTTAATTTTAGAAAATTATCACAATTTAAATCACATTTGTAATATTAGTTTTGAAAAAAATCACAATTAGATATTTTTCCACAAATCATTCAGCCCTAGTATACAGTAGTGTGCAGTTTAGCTTTAATCCATTTCTCATTGGACTTTGAATCTTGACGAGCAAGGACAGTACAGCTGACACTGAGTTAATTTTAAAATAAACATATTAAGAGAGGAGACTTCCAGGGTTGAATAGACTTGTTCAGTCAGTATTGATGAAAACTTTCTTGCATTCTGCATGCTTTTCTGTTTATTCCCAAGCTCACTAACGCTTCCAGTATTTAGTCTCTTTCATGCCTCTCATGTTCCCAGAGTTCCAAAACCCCATATTACTTTAGAACATGGTCACAGGAGTGTTAAATACTGTGGTTATAGGTTCACTCTCTATGACTGTCTATTGATTTAACTGGTTGATAGACTATATATGGTTGCTTGAAGCTTTGCATCCAACAAATTTTAACAAAGTTTTATGCGTTTGACTAATTTATGCTGTTTTATATTAACACAAGTTTCAACTGCTGGTAAGTTGCCTGGTTGGATATTGTGGAATATTGACTGACTGCCCTCTTTTGTGGCCAGGCTTTGCATATGAATGCTGTGCAGGTTAATCTGCCTGAAAGAAAGGGATCATGTGTCAAGATTCTGTGATTCTGGGTGGTATAAGGTTGTGGAAGGTCACTGAGGGTCAGCGCAGCCTGGCCTGTTGGGGTAAGGCAGCATGGTTGAGGAAGCAGCTTGCCTTGTTTGGGAGTTTAACTGCTGCGGAGGGGTGAATAGCTGGTTCAGGGTATGCATTCCTAATGAACAGTCTTCAGTGCTGCTTTCCTTGTCGTTTCATTGATTGTTTTGGTTGGCAAGTACTCCCTGACCCTTCTCTTGGCAGTTTCGGAGTTAAATTTGACTCTTCATGGCTTAGAGTAGCACCATTGTAAATGTGTTGCGGTTTTGTCTTTTCCCTGCTTTTTATTTGACCGTGCCTTATGTGGGGGTGAATAGGATGGCTTCTTACACATCAAATGTGCCATGAGTTATTGCACAAGCTACCACTGATTGGTTTGTCCCCAAAAAGTATCAGGCAAAATAGGGCCATTTGCAGTATTGAGTGCACATTTGAAGCTACATTTTGAAATGACAGTTACACTTTATTGATGGTAGCATGGTAGTACTGCTGGTTCAGTGATCAAATTTTTGCCTTCCACACAGGACACCAGGTTCCAGGGCCAGTCGTGGCCTGGTGTTTAGGTTTGGTGGTTTGGTTCCCTGACAGGTCATGAACTTACGCAAGGCACATAACTCCCAACTGCTCCCCAGGTGCTGTGGATAGGGGCTGCTTTTGGGCCACATGCTCACATGTTCACATTCACTTTGCTAATGTTGTGTTTTGTTTTTTTTTTTTTGTTAAAACTTAAATAACATGCAATTTACTCAAATTCTTGACTTTGACAAATCCACTAACAGTGCTGGATAGGTGCTGCTGAAGATATTGTAAGTGAATGCTGCTCTGTTTTATAAGTTCAGAAAATGTTCATCAGTGTCACATAGACAATTAGGGATGCACTATTCCCAATATTCAGATTCTGATCTTGGCCATTCGTGCATCCCTATAAATAACATCTATTTATATCAGCCTTTCTTACAGTGGCATAGTGCAAGGAAGTAAAGTAGCCTTAATAAGAGACCAGAATTGGATCAGCCTTAATATAGCTGATATTGGCCCATTAAAATATGCAGCCATACTGCCTTTCCTCAATGCTCTGTGTTCTTGCCTCTGAATACTTTATCATCATTTGATGTGTTTGATCAACTTTGCCTTAGAAATGTTCAAGGAAAGTTAAAAAGGCTTTTTATACATTATGTTGCATTGCTGTTTTTAAATTCAGATGATTTTTGCTCACTGTAATTTTTTGATAGGTAGTAATTTTCCATAGACAACATCTTTCACAGTCACATGTTTATTTTGCAGAATGTATATAATAATTCATGATAATTAATGAACAGAGTGTGAATTTCTCAATAATTACGTAGAGGTATATGAATGAAAATGAAAGGAAGCAGAATGATTTAATCATGCGATGGCTCTTATAAAAACATTATAACTGCTGGTGTCATTAAAGCTTAAGAGGTCAGCGGTCAGTATTTGTTTATTTGTGCTTGAGCTGTGTTTGTGGTCAGTTTAGAGTTGCTGAGTGTGGACAGACAGTAAGTAGTACAGCTGGTCTCTTGATCTGGCTACACTGAGACTATATATATATATATATATATATATATATATATATATATATATATATATATATATATATATATATGTTTATGTTTATATATGTGATAATTTGTTATATATTGTTTTACATATAATTTAGAAAAATCAGTCTTGAAACCTTAAGTCTCTGCCATACCGTGAGGTGCAACATTTAACTCAACAACGGTTTTAGATTTATATCAGATATTGACCGATACACAACAGAGCTGAAAAAGTTGAATCCCCACTATGTGGGCATGTTACAGATAAACCTATAACTTTGTCATAAGTTATATTTACATTTTATTCTGATGCAAAAGAAAGACAAAATGACATTGGCTTAAGCCACTCTGCACTGTGTAGATCGGCATGGGCATTGGTCATTGAAAGGTCATATCAATTATCACTGATCCTGACAGAGCTAACCACATCATAACCATTCAGTCTGTTAAGACCCTCTCAGGCCTTCCAGTGTCTTTGCAGGGCATGCAATAGTGATGTGATCATCCAAGAACAAGTCATGAGATGGCAGCAATTTGCTTTTTTGACAAATGTTCAGAAGGATTTCATCTCAGTCATGTGTTCACTTTAGCCCACCCAACAGTAGCACTCAGTTCCTTTGAATGCATTCCATACGTGAGTCCATAAGAAGGAGAGAAAACAGAATCTGCATGCTCAGGAGACTGATGCAGCCTTTGAGAAGGATTTATGGTAGCTGCAGTGTGACGGGGCACGCGCAGGCTGCCATAACTCCCTCTGCAATCTCAAATCCTCCTGCCATGCAGCGTTCATATTGCAAGCCTCGCTGGGCTTTTAGCTCAATTAGATTATCCATTTGATCCAGTCTGGCATGACTGATCCTCCAATCCTGGCTTTTTAGTCCTGCCGTTTACTCCAAGGAATGTTTCTCATCTGTGGAGATTTCTTAACGCATACACTGGCAGAGAAAAAAGTATCACTCGGATGAACATATGTCATACGCTAAGGTTTTGCAGCTGTTTTTGGTGTATTTGTAGAGGTCTATCTCTTCTGTTCACATAGAGGAAAGCCATAGAAATGACTGGATATGTTATGAAGACAATGCAGTATGTCATACTGGTCATCAACTGTGGAAGTGGTATGAGGAAATTTGGATGCTGTCACTGATTGCGCTATCACCAGATTTGAATTTTTTTTTTTTTTTTTTTTTTAATGTTTTTAAATATCTTGATTTAATTGTATACTTCAAAATAAGTTATTGTGCTCATTGGAGGGTTGTATGTATTTAATTTGACTTCACTGTGTTCATGTGCACAAGTGTACAGTGTCCAGCAAGATGAATTAACATGAATCAACTACTAGAGTAAGAATCTTATCTTAAAACATATGACATGAAAATGTTCCATTTTATGGTTGCTGTATATGTATATATATATCGTAAACTTGCTACTTTTCCAGTGTTAAATAGACTTTGTCAGCCATTCCAAAGAAATTTACAAGTGGAAAATTATATTTCCCAGTTTTCAGCACCACTCAAACGCAACATAAGCCTCACAAACCCAGGAATTTATAAGTGGAAAAAAGTACCAGTCATTTAAGTGCAGCTGTAGTCATAGCATAAGCCCCGCCCCCTACTCATCTGACACATGCAGATGTTTAGTTTTGATCACACACTGATTATTTCCATGAAAAAAAACTAAAAAGACTAAAGGGGTGCACATTTAAGTATATTGTTTCTCTTTTTCATGTTTTTCTTTTTTTCGACCCCATATTGAAATTGTTACACCCCTTCACAGCAGTGGTTCAAAAGTGCACAAGAAGAAGCTACTTTACAGCAATTAACAGTGAAAGGTTGAGGCAGTTGTCAGAGCTATTTATTGCCTTCACACGTCAAAGTATTTCATTGGAAAGAGATTTTAAAAGACTTCAAAAAGTTCTTGTAAAGAGGTGCAGGTTCAGGTTCTGTTTCAGAGTTTTTAAAAGTTTAATATAATTTCTCAAATAATTATGATGGTCCTAATGTTTTTTGTGTATAGTGATCATTAAAGAAAGTAGCATCACATCAAAATCATATGAAAAAGTTAATTATTGTTCATAATTTAATTAACTCTCTCTCACTCTCTCAGTCAAAGGTTGTTAGGAACCTCGAGGTTATGTTTGATGACCAGCTTTCATTCACACATCATGTGGCCTCTGTTGCACGGTCCTGCCGCTTTGCGCTCTATAATATCAGACAAATCAGACCGTTCCTAACATTCACACAAAGCAATCCAGACTGTTCTCCTCAGTAGTTCCCAGATGGTGGAACAAGCTGCCTACCACCACTGGAGCAGAGGTGTCCCTCACAGGGTTCAAGAAACTCCTAAAATCCGAGCTCTTCAAAGAGCACCTGCTCTAGTGATCCCAAATACTCCCCATGAGTACTGATATGCACTCAGCATTCGATATCCAAATGTTAATTCTAGTATACTAGTACTAGTAAATACTAGTACAACATCTGTACTTTCCCACTATTGTAAGTCACTTTGGATAAAAGCGTCCGCTAAATGCAATGTAATGTAATGTAATGTAAAAGAAGGTGAATATACACACCATCTGACAATTCTGTGGTTTTTCATTATTAAAAAATTGTCTGCATTGTAGATTAATACTCAAGTCATCAAAACTATGAATAAATACATGTGTAATTATTTAGTAAACAAACAAGTGTTAAACAAACCAGAATATGTTTTATATTTTAGATTTTTCAAAGTAGGCACCTCTTACTTAGATGACAGCTTTCTTGGCATTTTCTCAGTCAGCTTTATGAGGTAGTCACCTGGAATGGTTTTCAGTTAACAGCTGTGCCTTGTCAAGAGTTAATTACTTGCATTTCTTGCCTCTTACTGTGTTTGAGACATTAGTTATGTGTCTACTTTGAAGAATTTACAGCATTTTCAGTTTGTTTAACACTTTTAAGTTTACTACATGATTCCTTATGTGTTCCTTCATAGTCTGGATGACATCATTATTAATTTACAATGTAGAAAATAAAATCAAAACATTGACTCAGAAGATGTCCAAATGTTTGACTGGTACCGTATTATCATATATTTAATATTCATTACACTTGAAGTGACATTTTGGATCTTTTTTGATTTGAGATCCAGTTATTATAATATTTCATTTCAGACAGTATCCACATTAAAATAAAAAAATACTTGAAATGTCACTTTATGTACAATGAATATAAAATATGCCGATTTACCTTTTTGAATGAAATTATGAATGTAAACTTTTTCACAATATTCAAATTCTTGGACATTCAGTAATAAAGTTTGATGAACACTTTGCTGCTGCTTTTCATTCAAGACGTTAGCTTCCTGTTCCTGTGTTTGAGGAATGATGTGGGTATTTCAGCTAAGCAGTTCAGGATGCAGGATCTTGTTTCTCGTGCTGTCTGCAGGGCATGTGGAAATCCGTGTCGTGTGGTTCATGGATGGGATATGGGTTGACGGGTGCTCACCTGTCCTGTTGATGTATGCTGCCTGTTTTTCAGTGGAGAAAAGAGCCATATGGTTCTTACCTCTCCAGGTCGAGGCTCCTTCCTCTACTCAAACATGTACTGTAACCACTGTAGTCCTGGAAGATGGTTTAGATTATCCAGAGGAAGTGCTGCACATATTAGAACACTTAACACACAACTGATGTACATAGTTCCATAAACTGCAGTGGCCTCAACAATATGAACCCTTTAATGTGTAGCTTGGCTCATGTTATCTTCAAACTCAGCTCTACCCATGTGATTTTTATCAAGCACAGTACATGGGCAAAAGTATTTGCCCACCTGTTCATTCATTGGTTCTTCCAAAATCAAGGCTATTATAGAGAGTATCCTGCTTTTTTGTAGTAACTGTGTTTACTGTCCAGTAAATTTTACTACATTTTGGAGCATTTCTGTGGGGATTTGTTTGCATTCAGTGACAAGAATGTTAGTGAGATGGAAGTTGGATGATTACCACCACCACCTCTTCCCCAGTTCATCTCAAACGTACTGGATGGATCACCATCATTCCAGAGAACACAGCTCCACTGCTCCACAGTGCAATGCTGGGGGTCTTTATACCTTTCTAACCCACACCTGGTGTTCATGTTTACCTGTACTATTCTATTAGTAGTACTGTTGTACAGGGACTAATACAAGGTGTGTGTGTGTGTGTGTGTGTGTGTGTGTGTGTGTGCGCGCGTGCATTTGTACATCTGTGTCATTCAAAAATATAGGCTGTCATATATATATACATTACATTTCAAGCCTTTTAGTTATAATGTTGAAAGTGTTTGCATAGTAATTTACTCAAAGTCCAAATGAAATATTCAAATAATTTAAGATTCTGTTTTTAATAAGTTATAAGCCAATCAAGAGTAGAACAAAAAAGGTTTGATATGTCACTTTACATGTAATGAATATAACATAAGACTGTTTACCTTTTTGAGTTACATTATGAACACAAATGAACTTTTTTATGATTTATCATTTTCTTGATTATGGCACTGTAATAGTTATTGCATTGTGCTGTGCTACTCTACTATTTTGACTGTAAACAGATTAAACTATTTGGTAGATTTATTATTGCCCTCTAAAAATAGTAAAGAACTAGTGGTTTACATCCAGGACCTCTGAGTTTTTCATTCTCTTGCAACTAAATTTTCAGGCCCAGCTTACTCAGCTGCCCAACTGCAGAGTAGACCACTGTGTGTATGTTAGTCTTCACTGTGTTTCAACACTATAAAGAGCACTGTAAGCTCAGTTAGAGTGTACTGATGACTGAGGCCTTGATCCGATGCCTGAGTTTGTGGAGGCCTTGATCTCTAGCACAGATGGACCTGTCAGCCTGCAGCAGAGAACACAAACGCCACAGTACACTCAAGTCTCTCACCCTGTCTGTCTCTCGCTCTTGCTCTCTCTCTCTCCCTCTCGCTCTCTGTCTGTCTGTCTCTCTCTCTGGGTTATATTAGATACTGAACTTTGAAGAGTTTGTTTCTTTTGTTTGTCCTGAGAACCTTGTTTGTTTACACATTTTGAGTCTTGAATAAAGTTTCTGTTTAAAATCTCTCTCTCTTCTGTTTCTCTTTGTCTCATTCAGGAAAGATCAGAACCTCCTGTCTCCAGTGAACTGCTGGTATTTGTTGTTGAATCAGGTACGGAGGGAGAGTAAAGATCACGCCACTCTGAGTGATATCTACCTGAACAATGTCATCATGCGCTTCATGCAGATCAGTGAGGACTCCACACGCCTGCTGAAGAAGGTTAGAGCTTCTCACACACATCTTTAAAGGAAGCGTTTCATGAAAACTTAATTGAAATTTGTAGTTTTTGGGCCCAGAGTGGCTCAGTGGACTAAGGTGCTGTCACTATGACCTGAGGATTATGTGTTCAAATTCATGCTGTGTGTTAATCTGCACCCTCGTAGAGTCTGGGACATTACAAGTGATGGGGATAGTCAACAAATGGGCGGGTCGATTCGCTACAAAACACACTGGGGAGAAAATTGAATAAAAATAATAAACAAAAAGAAAAAAAACAAGAAATGTATAGTTTTCACTTTACCCTGAATGTTGTTTAGATTAGATAAGTGATTGTAGTGAACAAATAAATAATCATGCATGCCAGACTTGTTAAGTAAGCTCTAAGATTAGTGACTTATGTAGTTTATGACACTCTACAAAAATGATTAACCAATTTGAGTTTTTCAGTGGTCGATGCCAGTATTTGGAGAGGAGGGCAGCTGATGTATTTTGCCATGTCATGTTGTTTTTTTATCTATTAAGAAATAAATATAAAAAATTTTTGTTGACTTGAGATGAAATGATAAGTTTATTCATTGTCTTCATTTGCCTGTGAAATTGACACCAAGGGAGCTCATTGTTCTACCACAGTCACACTGATAAAACTACCTGCAGATGTGTGATTTTATTTAATTTAGTTTGTTGTTTATCAGCGCAAACTGATTGTTTAAACATAATCAGCCAATGCTGATTATCTAAAAAAAAAAAAGTTAACCTGCCTAATTAATCAGTCAACTGATTAATTAGTCTCTCACTTCTATAGGACACAATGTTACAAAGCAACAAAAAGATGCAACACTTACTTCTGCTAAAACCTCTTTATTTAATGAAAACATTGACATTGCTTTGACATTTCATTAGATTAGTCTCCTGGTACTGTTCTCTACAGAAATGTGTGTTGCACAGTGAAAAATATTATAAGTAGACATAATAATACTAACCTGCTCCTCAGACTGTTATATTAAATTCAGTATTTAGTCTGGTTTTTTTTTTTTTTTTTTTTTTTTTTTTTTTTTTTTTTTTTTTTTTTTTTTTTTTTTGGTGGTAACTGCTGGTGGTTATACCAGCTCTTGAAGGAATTACATTCCCCATGACAGACTTCCTTTGCCATTTGGCCTATCTGTAGTTACTCCTTTGTTTTGTTTGTGTTGCTTTCAAGTAATTCCCACTGTATGCCTCAAATACCAGACATCTGCTCTCTGCTGGTACAAACGGAGGCCAGTACCGTAAAATACCACCCACTCAGGGTACACAGCTGACCTCTCTGCAGTTAGCCCTGCCTGTTTTTTGTGGTTCGAGCAGTTTGTGTGCCAGTATTCCTTCGTCAGACTTGTGAGGAGGGTCAGGCCATATGGCCCATTGTGGTCTTTTGTGGTTTTTGTGGAAGAGCTCCCAAAGAGAAGCTCTAATCACACTCCCCTCCGGCCTTTTTGAAGTCTGCGGCCCTCTGGCCGAGGCAGCGTGGCTCTCATTTCAGCACTGACCACAGACCAGGGACAACTCCCAGACAGATCATGTGCTTCTATATGGTAGAGTCACATGAGCTGACCACAGCACTAAATTACAAGGCATATACATTGGAAGGAAATGGTTAGGCTCAGGCTGAGGGGTTTCTTGGGCACATTCGGCCATGAGGCCCTGAGATTATCTCTTCTTTATGATGGAAAAAGTAAAGAGAATAACTTTTTAACAAGAGCTAACATAGCCTTGAGCCATAGACTGTTCTGTTCATTTAGTGCCTTTTAGACAGATGTGATTATAGCACATGACCATCTGTACGAAGTAACAATAACACAAAATTATATGACCTACATTATGTATATGTATCATTTCTATTTTAGAATATTTTAGTATGTTGCTGTTTTGCTTAACATGAGCTGTGGCACCATCTGGATGTCTTGACATTCTCTTTGGTTCTACAACACATCAAATTATTGCAATTATTAAATATATTTCACTTTTTCTTCCAGGTAATGTGTTTTATATAAACACTAATAAACAAAATAGTTCACCAAGAATCATTTTTCTACTTACACTCAACCTGCTCATTCTTTCTGATCTTAATGAAGGACTTAATTAAAGAGTAATCAGTGTATTATAGGGCACAGAATGACTTGTGACCCTTACACACCTGGCAGTGATCTTTGCTTGTATTTCTCACATCAGAGGAGAGGCACTGAGTACATCAGTACTAAAACTCTGCCACTGCTTTAGTTTGGATATCAAAATGGCTATGGAGTCCTTGCTCATGTTACAGTACGGACTGTTTCGGCCTTATTGATTGCGTGATCTGTTAGTCCAACTTATGAATGAACTAGAGAGGACACACCGAACAAGACTATGAAAAGCAGCTGTGGAAAAAGCTGAGTCTTGTGGTTATTACGTAATTTCTAGATGGGGCACTGACTCAGTTGATGTGTGAGATGCTAATTGCAGTTGGAGAGACGCGTTGGTGTTCACACTACACATATAATATAGTCATATGTGTCTCTAATCTCTAAACTTCTATTTAGGTGACTATTGAGCACTATGGTTTGTTAGCCTTGCAGTTCCAGTTCTAAACTAAAGAAGCAGTGTACAAACTTGTTCTTAAGATTTTTCAACATGCTCTTCCTTTCGGTGACTAAATTAAATGCTAAGATGAGTTTGGCTGTCCTCGTATTTAAATAAACGCACCCATCTGTAGTCCTGATGTGAGCAGAAGTGGTCTGCTCTGATCTTACTGTAGCTGTGTGAAGGGAAGGTGCTTATTACTGTGTGGGATGTTGAAGGGCCTGCTATGACAAAAGAGCAGATGTTTCGAGTGTGTTGCACAGCTGTTTTCAGTGCTGTAAGGACCTAATACTGTAGTCTAATATGTGGAAGATACAGAGGAGACTCATGAGTCATGTCTGACCCAAAGTATGAGGGAAATGTTTGTTGACTGTAAAGCGATGCCACATTTCAGTCTCTTTGTACATGGTCTTTTATTCTCAGCCTGTGTCTGTCATTTGTTCTTTCACTCGCTCTTTCTCTCTCTCTTCTCTCTCTCCTCCTACTTCTTTCACTCTCTGTCTCTCTGGCTTGTTGGGGGTTAGTAGAGGGTTAAAGTGCTGTGGTCTGTAATCACCACTCTCTGTGCCTTTGATCACAACATGGTTTCAGTAACGAGTCCCACACAGACCCCCGCTGTCAACTCCTTGTATCCTCTGCTGTCACACACACACACACACACACACACACACACACACACACACACACACACACTCCCAAATGTTATAGTAGAGAGGAAGCCAGACAACTATTGAGAAACTTTTAGAGCCTCTTTCCAAGTACACTGTTTATTTATTTAGTTAGTTAATTAGTTAGTTAGTTAGTTGTTTATATGATGAGTGGTCTCTATACAGGATTATGTTTGGAACTGTTTAATGACTCTGTAATAAAGCTCTGGTTGAGTGACCTGTTTTGCTCGTCATTCATTTTCTATAACTGTAAGGCGGAGCTAACTGCTATAATGAGTGAATGTATGTAAATGAGTGCAAATCAGAGAATTTACAATGTGATGCTTTTTAGCTTGTTTTCCTTATATTGACTAAATGCATTGCGAAGTGAATGGAATGATTTGAAACTTTAACTGGGTTTGCGTTCTTTACCACACTCTGGATGGTCTATGATTCCACCTGTATTTTCCCTTTAATAGAACATTGTTTTCATTCTGTCTATTTTGTCCAGTCGGTTCTCCTTCAGAGTTTGAATGTGTGATAGTTGCTAATTAGTCAGTATGGTGAACAATATCTGTGTCAATGTGCAGTGTTCTTTAATTCAAACTCGTATGGAGGATGGCATCAAAGAGTTGCAGGCCCCCTGCAAATCTTCATATCCAGTGTGGGATTCCTTCATGGCTGGACAGGTTTTTATTACATGCATTTTATTTTCATTATTTATTTGACTGGCTCTTTCCATGCTGGTGGGTTATTTATGGAAGCAGCAGTGCAGTGGGAACTGAAGGTGGATTATTCCCCTCTTGGAAACTCGGAGATAGGGCTTGAGTTTAGAATTAAAGGGAAGCCAAGGTACCCAAAAATGTGACATTCGTGGTTGTAACATTTTCCAGATAATAAACCTTTTAGTTTCTAAGTACATTTTCTACATGTGGCAGTGCAGGCCTAAGGCTGTGTTCAGCTACTTGGTAATTATCAGCAAAAATGCATAACCTTATGAGCTAGAATGTTCTTTACTATGTTTTTCTTATGGTATATTTGCTAGTTACCTGGCTAGCATAGGTTATATGGCCCTATTCTGGGCCCAGCATACAGCTCTGGCTCACATACTGTACATCATGATGATGATGATGATGATCATGTACCTCACACATTGTACTTGCACAACAAAACTGAAGTAAAACTCTCCTTGTTGGTGCAAAGAATCAATGAATGGTTTTGGTTCCTGGAAGTATTTTTTTATTTTGCATAAACTTTATGTATATAAACCATTAAACATAAAAACAGTTAATAATACAAAATAATAGTTCTCCAAACTAACCAAATAGCAAATAGAATGTGGTGCTTATCTGGTCCAGACCTTTCACAAACTCTGGCAGAGATCCTTAAAATGGATGTAGCCTAGTGTCTTTTGACACAACAGACTAGTACTTCCATGGATCTGGTGTATGTACCTGGGCCAAAACCAGTCCAAGACCAGACCAGTTCTCAATGATTTCATTGATATCATCACATGGCCCATAATCTAGATTAGCATATTTTTCAAGCCTGCAAAGTGGAGTAGACATTACTGGGCCAAGTCCAGTACTTTCATTAGTGGTTAGCACATTTGCCTCTGAGTGCTGAGGTCTTGGGTTCGAGTCCCCATCTGATCGGAGTTTCCATCTTCTCCCCGTGTATGCGTGGGTTTCCTCCAGGGTCTCCAGTTTCCTCCCACAGTCCAAAAACATGGAGGTCAGGTTGATTGGATTCTCTTAAGTTGTCCGTACGTGTGTGCACCCAGCGATGGATTGGCGTCCTGTCCTGGGCTTAGTCGAATAGTGTAATGTCCTGCCCTGCGCCCAGTGAGGGGGTAGGGGACTAATTGCGACCCTGAAAGGATTACGTGGGTGTGATAATGGATGAATGGATGGAAAATATAGTTATCCCACTTATACCCCAGTTGTCACATATTTAACCATTTTGTGTAGTATAGTGCACAAATAAAACACAAGGAATAATCTTAAAGCAAAGTCATCACAAATGAAAAAGTAAAAAAAAATGTGTTACTTGCTGTTGTAGCTGCTCTCACAGGTTGTCAGTCAATGGATATTTATTGTTGTTCTTATGGTTACTACTCAAAGCTTTCAGAATATTGATCAAGAACAGTGTTTAAGCTTTAACCAAATTTTACTTCATAGGTGTTCCTTAACACACAATACAGACCCACCAGCCAATCAGAAAAGAGTATTTCTCTTTTCTGGGCTATAAGGTTTCACTTAGTCAGGTTCATAGTAGTAAACAGCTCCTCTAGTTCACTGTCCACTCCCATCCTCCCAACCCCCTTGTCCCAGGCCAGGATGCGTGACTGCTCCTTAAATAGGCTTAGCTGCTTTAGCCGTCCATAAGTGTGACTCTGGAAGTCAATGTGTGTTAAGGGCGGCAAACGGAGATGTGTGTGAGAGGCCGAGGCAGGCAGGTAGACGCCTGAGCTGAGGTCAGCCTGAGGGAAAGGCTGATTACAAAGTGCTGGTTACCCTGGACCTGTGATTAATCTCCCTGCACCTGTTTGTGACCACATGCCTGGACAGTGCCTATGCTGTCACTGGGAGGAAGTGTTGGGTTTTCACATGGCTGATTGTCTGGATCTCAAAGTCTTCACACACACACACACACACACACACCTGCTGGCACTTTACGGCACCTAAGAAGCTGAGCGTGAGAGGTGTGTGGGTATTTAGATGGATTGACCTCTATGTGATATGATCTGCCCATATTATGCTTATGTTCTAAAAACATAGCTTTGAATTACAGGACTCAATGTAGAATCCTTATACACAGTAAACAATTAGAGCATGTCTGTTTTCAATTAATTATAACTGTGTCTACTCATAAATATTCACTTTCTTAAATAGTTTTTAATATCGCAACATATATAAACTTACCAATAAAAACTAATGTATTTGTAATGTATAGTTTAACTATGTGCAAAAATGTCCAAAAATGTGAAAATTGGGACAAAGTTGTGCTTATAATTGAATTCAAAAAGGAAAACTGTCATATATTTTATGTTCATTACTCAAGAGACATATCAATGCTTTTTTACTTTAATAATGACTGTTTCAATAGTAATTTCTGATGTTCATGAGCTATAAGCCAAACAGTATCAACGGACATATGTCCTGTAATGAATATAAAATGTGTAAATAACTTTTTTGAACAAAATTATGAACACACATTTTTTTGAGATGCACTAGTACTCTTGACCATTTAACATGTAAATGCGATTTTAGATTTATGGGAACTTGCAGTTGACCTACAGAACTATAATTCAAAGTCACAGAACTGACACTAAACAATAGTGTCATGTTGTCTGTTGAAACAGTTTTATATATAGCTCTGTCAAGATGTTGCCATTTCATGCCACTGCTTATTTCCTCATATTCTCAGTGGTTGTGTGTCAAATGCTCAGTCAAGGGCTTATTACTCATCTGTCAACCTAAAGCTTATGAAGAAAGATGACAGAAAACAGAGTTTTATTATTAGTGTTATATTGAATGCAATCATTTAAAGCAATCACAAATAGTATTAATTTGTCCTTTGTCCCAAGATTCACTGTGTTGTGCAAATGTGAAGCCTGCTTTCTGCTCATAATTTTTATTTCAAATATTGCCAACATTGTCATCTTTGTAGCACCTCTACACACAATGTTCTCTTAGTTTGTCAATGCAGTCAAGTAAAGTGCTGCATTCTGGGATATTTTCAGTATATATGAGGTCCATTTGTCATCTATTTTGTATCAATCAATATTTTGTTGTAACATAAGCTTGCAGAATCGGCACACTTGTTGATACTTTATAGCACCATGATGGTCAATAATGTTACTAAACAATGTTCAGAAGACTTGAATTTTATATATTTATAAAAGTGTGTATAAAAATATACACATACACACACACACACACACAATGGTAACCCTACATACGAGTTTAATCCGTGCAGGAGCTGAGCTCGTTAGCTGGTTTGCTCGTTAGCTGGATGCATTTTCCCCATAAGAATACATG
>BRDA01003392.1:31150-42979 GCA_036984385.1 Crenuchus spilurus
ATATATATATATACACACACACACACAGTGGTAACCCTACTTACGAGCATCCCTACTAACGAGTATTCCAGGTAACGTGTCGAGATCTCGGAATATTTATATACTTATATATATATATATATATATATATATAATATATGAATTACCATGTCATTTAAACAATAATCTCTATGGTGAAAAATGCAGAGAGTGGTTCCTTGGGTGTCTTATTGCAGGGTGAGCGTGAACACTAGCTTTGTCAGGTTTTGCTGTGAGTGTCAGGTTGGAGATGGATCCATGACTGTAGATGAGGGATTGACTTGCTGACTCTTTCACTGACTGACTGCTGGGAAAAGCATTCAAAATCAGATTAGTGGAGGAATGATTGGGTTAGTGAGAGACTAGAGTAGCCTGTAAGTCGGGAAGACCTCGCTACGTGATTCACGTGAGCTGATTTAGAGATGTTTCAAAAAGCAGTGTCTTGTCATTACTGAGCTTCATATTGTAGTTTTAAGCCAAAATGTACTTGAGTTAGTTGTGTTGTTTAAAAATGTAATTAAATAATTTCTTATTGCTTCTTGTTTTTTGGCTAAATCAAATGTAGTATCTGTTCTTATCAGTTTAATATCTGATATGTCCTCTATACAAGGACTGTAGATGACATTATGATTTTTAGAATGGCCAGGTAGGAAAGTAAGCAATGCACAGTGTGTGTGCTGTGCTGGCTAGTGTGTTTGTATGTGTGTATTCATTGTGGATGGCTTAAATGCAGAGAGGAATATCTCTATGGTATGTGAATGTGTGAAAACCACCTATTTCGTCTCTATAAATAAAGAGCCTTCACCTGAATAAAGACCTCTCACCTTGAGTCTTCACACCTATCTCATGAATATTCAATGTAGGGTAGGTGGCTGAGTGAACATAGTGTCAACTCACATTTCTTAAGCTTTAGAAATAAAACCACATACAATTTCTAAAAACTGTAATGACCAGTACAGTATGTAGCCAAAACCACTGTTTAATAAGTTCTAAGCTCAAGTGTCTTGGCTAAAATGTTTAGTGTGTGTCATTTCACAATATATCAGCACATCTGAAAACAGATTTTTGGAAAGTCTAAGTTTAGAGCAGATTTAATCAAAATAGATTTATGACAGTCTTACTGTTTTGCCACTGTTGTTGCTGAGTTGCTGTACAAAAGCCTGTGTAACACTTTGTAAAAAATATGTTTTTAGATAGATGTAAATTGTAAAATGTCAAGGCATGTCAGACTCCATCAGAATGTCTGAAAACCCCCTCAGACTCCAGAGCGTTAAAACCTCGACCTCTAGATAGCAGTGTTGTGATCAGCTAAATAGCATAAGGGCACCTTTAGCATTAGCAAAACTAGCTGGCTAGTAAGATTACTTCCAATGTATGAATCTGAAAAATCGCAATATATTGCATTGCTTACAGTATCGCAATATTACATATTGCATCGCTCTGCTGTAGTAGCTTCTTTTGCTCTCTGATGCTTTAATTTTGTCATGAAATGCTTCATTGAATTGCAGTTCAGATTTCACTTTAATTCAGTGTCTTTAGCACAGAACTTCAGAATCTGTCTAAAGTGATAAGCCCTCTTTGTGCAGCTTAAGAAAGAGAAAAGTGCATACAAACACCAAAGCATCATTTAAAAAAAATTTATAATGTACATAGATATGAAAGAAACCCGTTTGTCAGCTCTGTGGGTTGTATTCAGTTTAATTACGACTGGTAGTGTCATTATGCTAGGTGGAGCATCTGATGGTGTCAGACAGGCCAGTGTTTGTCTCATTAATCGCCTAAAAAGAGACCTCAGAACACACCATGTCGACAGCTGTGTTCTGTTGAATTTGACAAGGATGAGGCAGTTCTGTCAAACCTTCTGCAAGTTATTGTGATGCTGGTTGATAACGGATGCCTTCTCTCTCTCTGTCTCTGTCTCTCTGTCTCTGTCTCTCTCTCTCTCTCTCTCTCTCTCTGTCTCTGTCTCTGTCTCTGTCTCTCTGTCTCTGTCTCTGTCTCTGTCTCTGTCTCTGTCTCTCTGTCTCTCTGTCTCTGTCTCTCTCTCTCTGTCTCTCTCTCTCTCTCTAGAGTAAAGAAATAGCCTTTCAACTGCAAGAGGATTTGATGAAAGTCCTCAATGAGCTCTACACGGTGAGTTCTGCAATCATTTCCACCATTTAATTTTTTATTTTTTGCAAGATTCTTGCACAGGTCTCATATTCGCTGTCTTTCTAAGGTTTTAAGACACACAGATTTGTTTTTTAATGAGCATGTTTTCTGATTCTCTAGAAAATGACAATTTTAATGTTAAACAGTTTGGCTTATAACTCAAGAACACTAGAAATCATCTCAGATTATAAATATTATATTTCATTTTAGTGAATTACTATTTAAACATTGTCACCATTAAAAAAAATGCTTGAAATATGTCACTTTGTGTAATGTATATAATCATAGTTCACTTTTTGTGAATGAAATTATGAACACAAATGACATTTATGCACATCCTCACTTTTAATATAAAAAATATACCACTGAAGGAATCACTGACACAATCCTTTGCTTCACAAACCCTCCCCTTTTTAATATGCGAGAACTCAAAATGTTGATATGTTTAAACCAGCTGGACAAAACATATCATATCAAAACCATGGATCTTAATTTTCTTCTGCATCATTTGAGCACAGCTGCTTTTAGCTTTGTCTGCACATTTCAAGATGAAAAGTGGAGTAAATGGTTTTATATTAAAATATTAAATTTTAATTAATTAATTAAAATAAAAATTGTATTCATGAAAACCAAATGTTACTCTGAAATTGGTGTCCCCAAAGTTTCTTCTTTAAAAAAACAAACAAAAAACTTTTAGAGTTAGGTTTGATGGGGAATGCCTCTTCACCAAGGTGCTGTGACTTTAGCAATGCAAGAATGCATCAGATCATATTTCTACACTACACTCCTGTCTGCATGGGCTAGCTGTGATGAATGTTTTCTTTGACCACTAGCCTCAGCAGCCTCTCTTCGTACAGCTGGAGCAGTCTAAGGAATTCATGATCATATCTCTCAGCCAGCTCTAGCCTGAGGCTGCAGCAGTTATGAGCACCATGCATTCATAACTGCACACTGGTCCCCACCATGAAGGGTCCACATCACTGCAGGCACTCCAGACTTGCATGCTCTGACCTTGCTGGAGCATTGTGCTTAAGCCAGTGATCAATAGTTAATTCCCCTGCTGTAATTGTGAGCGTCGGTCCTGCAATGAGTGCTCTGAGGATTCACGCCTCTCTCGTATCCCTGCAGATCTGCTAACATACTAATGTTTGCTCTGCTGCCTGAGGCTCTCATATAAGAATAAACAGGCATCTGTGTTTGTATCCCAGCACTGTAGTTATGATGCTTACAACTGTATTTTAACTCTCTCAATTGACATGATACTTACTCAGATGTTCTCAGATCTTCTCTGAATGAAATATGTTAAAGTTGGCATGAGATGATCACTTTTTCCATTTATTTTTAATTTACACTTATCAGTAACAGGTCTTCCAACAGTAAGACCACTCTGGTTTGGTATTATCTTGACCCTGGATGACAAAGATGTCTCGTGACAGGGTTTGCAGTACGTATAAATAAGTGAGCACACCAGTCAGTTGTAGCAGAGTGCAATCATGGGCAAAGGATATGATTTGACTGATGCCTAAATGTGCATGATAATAGGGAAACCAGTAACTTTGTGGATGTTCTAGAGCTGCTGTAGTGAAGATGTAGCAAGAATGAAGTTGAGTGCATCCCAGTGGCATAACAGTGGTGCCCCATAGGCCATTGATACCAGAGGGGAACATCCCCAGCAAAGACCAGCATTCGCTGGTCACCACAATCCAAAACCAGCAATGACCAACATGCGCTGGTCACCAGCATCTCCAGCAAAGGCCAGCATGTGCTGGTCACCAGCATCCCCAGCAAAGACCAGCATCCCCAGCAAAAACATGTTCAAAATCCAACAACTGCTGGTCACCAAGTCCAGCATCATGCAGGTCTATGCTTTTTTCAGCAGGAAGAGCATTCAGTGCAGCACAGTGGACCAGTTTATTCTATAATGATCACAGGAGCAACAATGAAAGTGTTGTGTATCATTACTGAACAATTCATATTCAGACTACATTTGTTACAAAATTCATTGCAATTGTGCAAGTTCTCATTTTCCTCAATCCAGCGTTTTCTTTTATATTAGTCTCTGATTCTGATGCTGAATATTAGAGGGTTGTGATTTCTTCTTTTTTTATATACACCTTATGTATTTCATTTAACATTGAACAAGTTCTGAGGTTGGAAAATATGATCTGTATACCTGTAGTCATAGTTTAGACTGCAGATTTTCACTAAAACTCCACTGCCAACTCAGAGACGACCACCAGCCAGGAAAAAGCAGCTGTGAATCACACACACACACAGTCAACAGGAAATGACACAGCTGATGAGCTGGACAGATAAAGTGCTTCCTGTTGCCTTGGACGATTTGATATTGTTCATCGGTCCTTCGAGTGGCTGGCTGTGTGTTGTTCCATGAGAGATCTTCCCCCTGGTACATGAGCTCTCTTCCTTCTACAATCAGTGACTAAAGCCTCTGTTCATTCCCTCCTGTTGTTCTCATGAACTTAGTGGATGGTATAGCGAAACTGCATTTACAACATAATTGAAGCCATTTTCATTACGCATAAAATGTATTGCAGTGTTTAGGTTTTCTGAGGTTTGATAATTTGAGATTTTAGCTACAATTTAAAATATTTAAAATAAAAAATACTAAGCAAAATTATTAATACAGAAATAGTTGTTCAAAGTTTGACACACTGTAGTATATTAAATATGGAAGAAAGCTACAATATGATTAGAATGAAATACTGTGATAATGTGAAGTAATTCATAATGCCAGCTTTTCTTTTCCAATACCTGTACCAATACTGATACAGTGAGCATCAGGCGATACTGACTCTGGTCCAATATGAGTTAAAACTTCACATCATGCAATGTATTGTTGATCAAATCCCTTGTGCTTTTCCGTCTGATTTTCATTCCCTTTCATAACCATTGATACACACCCATTGAATAAATTATCATGATAACAATAAATATCATCGTATTGCCCAGAGCTACATTCACCATCATTAGAGTTAGCATCTCTTTTCTAACAGACATCACTGCTGTGAGTGCATTGCCTGCATTTAGATTGACTATACTGTTGCTGTCACAGAGATATCATATGTCACAGCATAGTTAAACCCTATTGAGCAGTGTGTCATCTTCTCTTTGACCTGATTTAGCTCTTTTGAAAGGAATCACTCCCCTGAGGCTGTTGCATCAGAAACTCCATTCAATCAGGGCCACATCTAGTAAAATAACAGGTCTTGCATGTTACTAAATTGGGTCGTTCTAAAATGAGAAATATAAACACAGCTCCAGCCCAGTAAGTGAAGAGTGAGGCCTACGGTTTGGTCAGCCATGTTAACCACACTTCTAATTATATAGCTCTGGACAAGAGAAGGAGCCAGTATGGCCTGGCTAAACACTGCTCCTGCTCCATACTTCAACCAACCATATTTGTTTGGATGGCTGTCTTATAGACAGGCTGTGTTTTTGAGTGAAGCTGAGGCTTTACTGTACTGTGTGTGTGTGTGTGTGTGTGTGTGTGTGTGTGTGTGTGTGTGTGTGTGTGTGTGTGTGTGTGAGTGTGTGTGTGTGTGTGTGTGTGTGTACAGTGGTATAGCCTGGACGGACCATGCATGTGGGCTCAGTTAGTGAACGGAGCATTGTTCACTGCTCTGGGATTAGTCATCTTACAGATGGAGTTTGAACAACCAGCTGAAGAAGCATCTACTAGATTTGGCAATTTAAACTCATTATCATCTACAGATTATTACATGAAGCCCTTCACATTTTCCCTAAAATATGGACAGTCATTTTATTTAAAATACAACTGTCTTTTTAATTTTGTCACTTCCTTTGCTGGTTAAAAATGCATAATTAACTCCTTGGTATCTGCTCTACTCCCTGTGAGTCATATCCTAATTCATGTTATTGAAGTCATCCCAGTGTTATGAATAACCTACCAACAATAACAGTGACTCATCCAATGGGAAAAGGTTTTTAACAATATGCTCAATATACTTGTGGTTCTTTAACGAGTTTCATTGTAAGAATAAGCTACAGGTTTACACCTTTGTTTTCTTTTGTTTTAAGTGCTTTAATGGCGTTTGCTTTTATATTTGTACATTAAATAAACATGCATTTTGACGTGTTGCATACACTGTTCAGTCATACATCAAAAAATTACAATTTTGTGGGAAAAGTTCATTATTCACAATTAAATTAAAAAAGGTTAAATGTTTTTATAAAAAAAAAAATAACGAGTGATCATAATATTCTGAAATGGCTAATTGTTGTACATGCACTGACTTTTTGTGTTCATATCTGCTGATGCTAATATAAGCACATAATCATGTCATAACATGACTAAATCTACCTGAAATGGCACTAGGGAGGAAAAAAAGCTCGACACTTCCTGAAATCTGACACTACCTAGAACCTCCTAATTCTATATTAATAAGATGTGAATGTAAGGTGTAGTTTAATCTGTTAACAAAGTGTTTATTAAATGGTATTGCAACTAATAATACAACGTATTAGTAATTTTCATATAGCATGCCTCCAATTCTGTACTAATTAATTGTAAATAAACCATTTAGAAGTATCTAACTGAGGTGTTACTGAATAAGAGCAAGATCTTAAATAACTCCCAAGAAGTGTTGTTTAAAATAATTGTTTCCATACACTCCATCAGCTCTGGGATCCTAAAGAAACTTGATCTAATCCGCGTGTCAATCCAAAACTGATTGGTGACATATTTGTTCCTCTGTATTCCAAGTCCAGGCTATGATGAAGTGGTGACTGAGGGTAAATAAAGAGCTCCTCTGTGGCTCATTATAGGTATAGTGTTTCTCCAATGACTGCAGAGAGCAATAATATCAGTCTGTGTGTGCTTATAGTAACTCTACACTTTATTGTAATTCCATGCATGGGATGTCTACCCCCCTCTATCCCAGACAGCAGTGATGGCATCTGAAGGTCAGGCTTGGTGTGGATTTGCAATCTGTGTGGAGGTTTCAAGCACATGGGCTGTCATATGCACTTATGCAGACTCCCCAACCATATGTGCACATTTAAAGGAGAAGGAGAAAGAATTTAAAAACAGAATAAAAAGTAAATTGATCAGTGTTGAGTGGGTGGATGAAAGCTGTGCTCATCTGTCAGGTGCTGCAGCTCTTTGGAGCACAGTTGACTGGACTTAAACTTTTGTCCTTTGACCTCTGGGCCACACAGGTGATGAAAACCTACCACATGTACCATACGGAGAGCATCAGCGCAGAGAGCAAGCTGAAAGAATTTGAGAAACAAGAAGAGAGGCAGATTGGTCGTTCTGGAGATCCAGTCTTCAGCATGCGGCTGGAGGAGAAGCACCAGAGACGTAGCTCTGTCAAGAAGATTGAGAAGATGAAGGAGAAGGTACTGAGCAACATCTTGCTAGTTTCAAGGGTTTCTCATCAAGGTGATCAGCAAGGCATACGAAACCTTTTGTAATTTCTTTGTTAAAATATTGTATGTATATATGCTCACTGGCCACTACATTACGTACACATAGTACACCTACACATTTTATCAGCTACACTGACCATATACAGACCCATTCCAAAAAATTAGAATGTCATGGAAAAGTTTATTAATTTCCATAATTCCATTCAAAAAGTTAAACGTTCATAGATTATAGATTCAGGGCCCACAGTTGAAACGATTTCAAGTATTTGTTTATTTTCACATAATTTGGGCTTCTGGTTCATAAAACCCACGAAAACAGGACTTTAAAAATGTGAATGCTGGAAACCCAAATTATGTGAAAATAAACAAATAAATACTGGAAATCGTTTAAATTGTTGGCCTTGAAACTGTAATCTATGAAATTGTAACTTTTTGAATGGAATTAGGGAAATAATCCACTTTTCCATGATACTCTAATTTTTTGGAATGGGTCTGTAGGTGCATTTTTAGTTCAGACTGTAGTCCATCTGTTTCTATGCATACTTTGTTGTCCTCACCTTGCTGGTCCACCTTGTAGATGTGAAGTCAGTAGCTCATCTGTTGCTCTAGTCCTTCATTGGTGGTCAGAAGAGGCTGCCCACATGCCACTGTTAGCTGGATAGTTGTGATTGTTAAACTAATTAAACTGAGGTTTGCTCACTGAGTTCTGCTGTGTGTGATGCACTCGCACCAGCATAAAACACACTTAACACACCACCACCACATCAGTGTCACTGCAGTGCTGAGAAATATCCACCACCCAAATAATACCTGCTCTGTGGGGCTCCTGAACATTGAACAACAGAGAGAAAGCACACAGAGAAACAGATTGACTTGCGTGTGCAGCGTCTGAACTGTATTTCTTATTGTTATTTATAGACTTAGGCAAAATGTTAATTTTGTAGCTATGTAATATTTTATATATAACAGTATGTCATGTATTATCAGAAACCACATAAGCAAGTCCATTAGACTTACAGTGCTAGTTGATGGGTTATACACTTTTTTGTTTATTGCCTACATTAGCATTCAGTCCATTTTAAAACTAAGAAACAACCTTCAGATAACAGGCATGTCTTAAATATTGAACTACATTTGTGGCAAGAGCAGAAATGTATGTAAATTAGTTTTTCTTTTAAAACAGCCTTACTACTCATTTATTTTTAGCGATGCTGAACTTACTCATCTTAGACTTACTCATCTTTATCCTCATCCTCTAATAAACACAATAGCTGACTCAGATGAATGTCATTATTGCTTTGGCATGTCAGTCCAGTTCAGTATGTCAGCCTAGCATTTTCTCTACTGGACCTGTTTTAGATGGAAACAGTCACCCAAAGCTTTGTCTTGATGAGGAGGCCATGTGTTATGCTCTCAGCTGAGCTGTTTTCTGTCAAAGCCTGTGACAAATGGTTGCATAGCTGTGGAAAGAAGCTTTTTTTCCTCCTCCCTTTGACACTTCCTGGAATGCAGGACTGTGGAGTAGTTAAAATATGGATGATGCCATGAGTCACTGTCTATTGGTCAGCCAGTGTAGTTACATGACTAAGGAGCTTTTGCACTGTCAAGAAACTGAGCGAGTAAACAGCGATACTGTGTGGGATGATTTGTTTGTTTACTTTTTAATCTCTGCACTTTTGTTCCATTAGACTTATTTCTGTCTTTTGGATTGTAGTTTTCACTTTCATTGTTTTTTCTTAGATGGTCCAGGTCTTGTATTTGCTTAAAATTTCTTTGTTGTGTATTTTTGGACATGAGCATTTGCCTGTCATCTTGTGAGGGATCTTAGAAGGCATAGACATGAAAGCATGTGGTTCTCAGTAGAGAAATAAGTTTGCTCATTATAAGCTTGTCTCATTTCTTACATTGTCTTTATTTTTTTCTTCTTCCATCAGAGACAGGCCAAGTACTCTGAAAACAAGCTGAAGTCAATCAAAGCCCGCAATGAGTACCTGCTGACGCTGGAAGCCACTAACTCCTCTGTCTTCAAGTATTATATTCATGACTTGCCCGACTTAATAGATGTAAGTACTGGAAAAAATACAACTAGGTGTCATATTCACTTCAAAACACTTTTGACAAGTAGAGCAGTTAAAAATGGAGCTTCAGACCGACTTCTGGTCTTCTGGGAAGGACTGGAACGTCACTATTGCTACGTGATTTGCACTCTGTTGAATTAAATCTACATTTCTGCTTTGACATCCACTTTGATCTCCGGAAGCGTATATGCTCAAGAGCACACGCGTCTGTCAGATTCTGCTCAAGTTTAAGCTCTTAAGACTTTGAATGCAGGCACCTTCAGTCAGTGAGAGAGAAGTCTATGCAAACATTACACTAAATTGCATTTTGTTTAAGATGGTCTTGCTCAAATGGTAGCACAAACTCATTTTTGAGAAGCATTCCCTCAAGTCTTCTGAAGAGATTTTAATATTTCTGTCAGGAAAGAATGATGAGTTTAGCAGTGAACGTGTCAAATGAGGAAAAGAAAATAGGAGAGGGTTCAGTTTGGGTACAGACAGCACTCCAGGAAAAAGGAAATGGTGCTTTTGTGGTCATGTGGGGCAGTCTAAAAGAATCAGACCTTATGTTTAAGATTAAGATTAACCAAATTAGCCAAAGTGATTTTTCACACAACGGAATTTGACCTCCGCATTTAACCCATTCGTGCAGTGAAACACACACACTGTGAGAATTTGTGCCCGAAGCGGTGGGCAGCCCTTATCCACCGGCGCCCTTAGGGGGTTAGGTGCCTTGCTCAAGGGCACTTCAGTCATGTCCTGTCTGGGTATCGAACCAGCGACCTTCTGGTCACAAGACCAGATCCTTACCACTAGGCCATGGCTGCCCCCCTATCATGTTTATTACATACATTGTTTTTTCTCCTTTACATAAAATGATACTGTTTTTTTCTGACCTCGCTATACACAATTCAGGATTTCAGTTCTTTTTTTTTTTAGCAGCAAGTTCTCTTATAAAACACCTGCATAGTTCTTTTAAAGGTACCTGTTCTATTTTGGGTTTTCTTTCAAAGTATGCATGCTCCTATTTGCATGCACATGAGGATTTTTTTAGTTTGAGAGGAGGAAAAGTGAAACCCAGTTTTTGTAAATTACTTGAGCAGCTCTCTTAGGTCATCCAGTATAATGAGCCATGTTTGGCCAGCAGATTACTTTGATGTTCCTTATAATGCAACTCTGTAAATATTTGAAATTTGCTGTGAGGATTTGATTGCATGGAGCCACAGATTACTTTGATGTTCCTTCTACTGCAACTCTGTAAATATTTGAAATTTGCTGTGAGGATTTGATTGCATGGAGCCACAGCAGCAGTAATGGGGTCAGGAAACAGTTTTACTGTTCCACAGCCCAAAGCTGGGGGGCTGTATACAATAAAACCACCTGATTGTTTCTGCATTCATTGCCCATTGTGTCAGCTCCAGCAGGGATACTGATGTTTTTTAAAACTGCAGCAGGACCTCTGTTTGATCCACACATGCCAGTACAACACATCAACACACCACCACCATATCATTGTCAATGCAGTGCTGAGAATGATTCACCACCCAAATTGTAGTTGTAGAATTACAAAGTGGACATATATGCTAAGTGCAGCTGATATAATGGACATTGTGTATAGAAACAAAGAGGTGTTTTAATGTTATGACTGATCAGTGTATACTGGAATGCCTATGCCAGCAGTAGATGCACCTTAAAGAAGGTGGACATATAGTGTATCGAGAGAGACATGAACTCATCATGAACTATGAGTGTAATATTCAAAACTTTTACTTTTTTTATTATTATTATTATTTAAAGTATTATTTAAATTTTGCCCATTTTTATCCCCTTCCCAAAGCAGTAGTAGCCAATTAACCCATCCCATTCATTACGACTCTCCCCATCACTTTTGCATTGTCCCTGACTTTAGGAGGGTGAAGACAAGCACAAGCCTCCTCCGTTGCGTGTGATGTCAGCCACCACCTCTTTTCAAACTACTGCTAATACACCGTCACTGGGGAGCCAACGCGCTCGGAGGAAAGCGCAGGATTCCCAGCTCTGAATGGACCAATCAGTAGATGCCTGATCCAGCAGACATTGCAATGTGAAAGTGATAGGGAGAGAGAGCGCCATCTACCTGCCCAGAGAGAGCACTGTCAATTTTTACTCTCTTGGGCCTCTATTGTTGATGGCAAACAGCATAACCGGGATT